>RJWT010001449.1:0-42128 GCA_004365215.1 Cuniculus paca
AGCAAACAGCTGGACTCTGCTTAGATAAGATGCCCCAGACACAACCAGAGATCCATTATACTGCATGATGATTATTTTATGTGTCTGAATTTTAGGTTTTAGGAATTTTATTTGTCTGGGTTATTTTGTTTGTTTGTTTGTTGCTTTTGCTTAAGTTAGAAATGTCCTGTGATTAACTGAATGCTTACTGACACACTAATTTAATTGCTTTGGTATAAAGTTTTGTGGGTCTGGATAATAACACATTCAAATACATAAACACATCGATAATTAAAGAATTTAAATATGTATACACATTTTAACACAGTCATAAGACTATAGCATTAATTGATTTTATGGATGTAGAAACTAAAGCTCAGATATTTGGCTAAGACCACAACTGTTTTGTGAAATACCCAGAATTCAAAATCAGTTTGCCTGGTTTTTCGGTTATTGCTCTATTTCTCTATATACATTTTTTCCCAGAAATTAAGATGAAGGAGCAGAATAGCAGAAGATAATGCAGTTATGATATAATCTACTCATTCCATAAATGACTTGAATATATCCCATTTTTTCAGTAGATTTATTAATGTGGATCTAGAGACTAACTTTATTTTTTTTTTCCATTCCCTATGCTCCTATTGGTGAGAAAAACCTAGAAGAATTGAGTTAGGAAATGAAGACTGAAGAGGAATAGGGGCAGAGGACAAACCAAAACAAAAGCCAGTAGCCAAATAATCCACAAAATAATCAACCCTTAAAGGAATGCACATGTGTAGACCAAGACTGTTCTTAATAGTGAGGCTGTAGGCAATGATTAATGACTGGAAGAAATCAGTAAAGAATTCTTCCTGAGCGCTGAATCGTGCCCTGAACGTAAAGATCTATTGGAACCAGTGACACACTGCCAAGGGTTCTAGGGAACAGACAGAAGAAATGGCAGATCTGTCTGCAATTTATTTCCAAAGTCAGAGAAAACAGGTGATGTAGCAGTGGCATCAAATAATGCAGAAAGCCTTTCTTTTAATTTTCCATCTGTCTAAAGAATGTTAGTGCAGACTAGAGTTTTATTATCTGAGCTACAGGGGAAGACAAAATGCAATAATTAAGAAATCCAAAAACTGTCATAAAAGACAATGTGAACTGGAAGTTGAACAACTATTTAAAGTGCACAAAACTCTCAGCTCAGAGCTTCACTGGTCTAAGTACTTTGAGAAAAATAAAGCTGTTTGGAAAATAGGAAATAATATAATTTTAGAAGAAAAGATTTGAAGATAAGAATATTTAGGTATTCAATACAAATGTACTGAAACCCTGCAATACTCTAAAATGTGAATTCTGTGAGGGAAGATACTCTTCTCCAATCATGAACCAGAACAGAATCTATTTTCTTTTCAAATTTATTGGTATATTTTAGATATACATAATGATTATGCTTATCATAGGGAATTTCTAGTCATACATAATATATTTTGATTTCTGTTTTTTTCTCAATTCCTTCTCCTGCCTTCAACCCATCTTTCTCTCCCTATTTATAAAGTTTTGTTTCCATTTTGTCCTTTTTTAAAATCATTTTTCTATTACAGGGAAAATTATTTAAATTCATTAAGCATTGAACAAATGATTGAGTAACACTGCCCTCACGGAGTTTACAGGTAAGAAAGAAAAATATTTACCACAATCCTGGACTACACCTATAATTTGAGAGATGATAAAGGAGGAGTTCACATACACAGTAATAAGATGATAGAAGGACTGTTCTCACAACTATCCTCACATCAGGATCACCTGAAGAGCTTTGTAGTAATCTTTCGATTTGATTTTCTACTTTCATGTGTCTGATTTAGTCTGTGTTGTGACATGGCCATGCATATTTGAGAATTCTAATATTCAGCTAAGGTCAAAATGTAATATACAAAGGGAAAAATGACCTAGAGTCTCATCTGAAGGCAGAAGAATTAACTAAGGCAACACAACAACTTGGGAACAACAAAGGGTGAAGCAGACGAGGGAAGAGCGTGTGCAACAACCCTGTGGTTAGCAGAAACACACCTTGACAGCCTACCAAAAGGGCCACATGGTGATGCTCAGAAGTCAGTGCAGGCAGGTAAGTAGAGTCAGCATGCACAAACCTTTAAGTTTGAGTCATTTTTGCTTAAGCAGCTTTTCACTGTTCTTAGCATAATGAAGGTAGATAGTTGATGAGAGAGACTTTATGTTTCAAAATAACTGTGTTTCCATCAGATTTAAATATAGAACGGTAGGGTCAAATATTTACAGAGAGGAGAGTTGGATCATTGCAATTTTTTCCACAAGAGCTAAAGTAACCTGGATTACATAGGAGATGGAAGGGAAGAGATGCTCTTGGTTTTGGACTCAAGTAATGGATGTTTTGAATTCCTTGATTTAATGAGTGCCACTTCTACCTTCATCCAAATTTTCCCTTTCTTCAGATGCCTGAATCTTCTTCAAGGACCCAAACAAACCTTTTTCCTCAGTTATCCCTGCAAGAGAGACATGCACCTATAGTACAAAGGCTTTCTTAAGAACTTCCTGCCTTTAGTGGTAGAGGGATAAATAATGCAACTTATATGTCAGTATTCAAATGGAAGCCTATTAGCTTCTTGAATTTTAGGTTAGAGCTTGGGGAAGGCAAGAGAAGTAGGTTGGGCTAAAAGTCAAGGTCAGGCTTTTGGTTCCTATATTCTACATGTAATTTTGATTAGTGGCCCTGCATATATTAGCAATAGATTTGGAAGTGAGGAGAGGGGAAAAAAGACAAGCATGGAAAGGATGCTCTTGAAATTAATTGGCAGAAACAGCCATAGTGTTCTGTAGTTATATTTTTAAAATAAAAATGCCTATTTTTGTAACATTTAATTGTTTTCATACATATATTTTTTCAATTGCAGCCACAAGTAAAATAAGTTGGTCCAAACAGGTACAACTTCCTCTATTTAAAAATGTATAAATTGTTTATATGGAGAAATAGTTGGAATTTTCTTTCTATAAAAGGGAAGAAAGTAAATACAATATTTTGGGATTATTAGGTTCTTCAAACACTGTCATTTCTGTCTTTGTAACTCATTTCTGATGCAGTAACACAAATGTGACCATAGACAATACCTAAAAAGATAAGTTTGTGTTGAAATAATTCTACCCAAAGAGGTAGTCAGATTTGGCTCATGAACAGTGGTTTCCTGATTTGTTACACAGATTCTCCTCAGCTGACTATAAGAAGACACATGTGAGGCTATAAATCAAATACTGTTTCTTGGTTTTGTGCTGGCTGCTTTGAATGCTTAAGTAAGCGATACAGAATGCTAGTGTTCAAGGGACCTGGGATGAGAAAACTGGGGATCAAAATGCTTAAATGAATCCCCAAGGTTGCAAGGATATTTATCGTCAGAACTATGACTGGAATTTGAATTATTTTGTCCTCTTTTATGCTTTTTATCCACTGCAATATGGACCACTTCCATGAACTAACATTAGCCAAGACTACAATTTCCTTGTGCTTACTGAACATGATGAAGGGATCATCTTTTAAAAATCACTCATTGTCTCATAATTATTTTTCCCTTATACTGTGACAGATCAAGTGTCTTCATCTCTTTCTTAGCTTCTGCAGTTCTTCTCTGTGACTGATTCCACATTCTGAATCAAAAATCTCAATAAGATACAGCTGAGAAACTTCTTTGTAGAGTGTAGAGATGGGAAAAAACAGAGTGGCAAATAAAATCAGAATGTCCTTCCCAGTCGAAAGAAAATAAATGACAGGATTACTCATACTTGAATAATTTTTGCCCAGACACATTTAAGAATATTATCTTTGCAGTAAGAATCCATCAACATAATAGTTGCATTAGTGGATGTACCAGAGGTCTCTTTTTGGAGACAAAGGGTCTGCTGTCTGGTATATAGTATTTGATAATAAAACTCAAGCATATCAAAGACAAGTGATAGCCTTCTTTGACTCTTGTTATAGCTGAAGCCAATTCAGAAGGCGTAATTGATTTAGAGTTTAGTAAACCATTCAAAAAAAGTTCCATAGGGAAATCTAATAGAGAAATTAGAAGCATTCTGTCTGATTAAGACTACGAGAGTCCATCTACATAAAACTGACTGACAGACAATAAAAAAGGTAATTACCATCAGTACAAAATCAAATGGGGGATAAGATTAAAGGATTAGATTAGAACAGCCACCTGTGAAGGCAGAATTTGGAATTTAAAGTGCACTTGTAGTTTGATAAGTAACCATTTAAGATGACAATTTTATAGTAAAGCACTTTTATGTACTTCACTTGTATTAGGAAGTAAAATGCATTGAAATATCAAGATTACAAGTTCAAGGTTTTTCTTAGGAATAAAAAGAATAAAAACGTGGCAAAACAATGCTGACGTAAAAACTGCATGCAAATGTTTATAGAACCTTTATTAATCATTGATAAAAACTGGAAGCAATGAAAATGTCTTTCATAGGTAATGGATAAACAAATGTGGAAAATCCACAAAACAGAATATACTATTCAGCGGTAAAAAGGAATGGGTTGTCATGTCATTGTTATTATGAAAGAATCTTGAACATATATTACTGAGAGCAAGAACTCAGTCCCAAAAGGCTATGTATTGATTACATTTATATGGCATTCTTGGGAAGTCAAAATGATAGAGATTATAACTAATAAGTGGTTCTCATGAAAGAGAAGGAAGGAAGATTAAATTGTGAAGCATAGGGTAGTTTGTAAGACAGTAAAACTATGGCTATAAAATTGCAATGATGATATATGACAACAAATTTGTAAAAATCCACAGAAATTCACTGCAAAATTGTGAATGTTAATATGTGGAAATTAAAACAGAAATTATCCAGAAAAATGAAGTGTTCTCAGGACACAATGTAGAATTTCACAAAGTATCCTGTGTATCCACAATTTTTAATTCATGCTTGTTCAGATTAAAATATAGTAAAATTTTAACATTCATTTTTTTAACAATCATCATTAATACTTTGGAAACAAATCAGAAAGATTCACGATATAAAGTTATTATGCTTGAAAATAATGCATAGATACTGTTCCATAAATCATGACAAATGTGTCATACTAACATAAAATGCTAATAGGATAAAAAAACTGGATGAGTTATATACAATACTTTTAGCATCGTGATAATTTTTCTGGCAATCTAAAACTACTTAAAATAAACTATAGATTCATTGTAGATTTCAGCTACCTTTTAGAAAATTAAGCATAACCCGATGTCAGACACTGAAATAGTAAACCACAGACTCTCTCAATAGCACTTGACAGTTTGATTTTATGATCTTTCATATCCTCTTATCTTACACATAAATTTCATCAAAGGGAATATGTGTTATTTGTCTTTATATCCTAATAGTGCCTAACCCGTTTGCTTGTAAACATAAGTGCTCAAAGAATTTTCATAAAAGTGGCATAACATATTAATGGAATTGTAAAGACATAAGGTAATGAGTGAATGAACTGGAAACAAAATTAATACAAGCATTTATAACTACTAAGAAAATGCAAAGGAGTCATTCATTCTAAAAGGAATTATTGAACATATAACATGGATTTAGTGGTCAGTGGGTGTGATTAATATTATGACTAATGGAGGTTAAATTTCCACTGGCACTTGAAGGTTGAACCCTACTATTTGCAACATTTGAATAATCTCTTGAGAAGAATATTGTGCCCTGGCATATCACCAAATTCTTGGTATTAGAAATAAGTATATACTGCATGTACCTACAATTTATCAGTAAATGCTTGTTCAGATTAACATATAGCAAACCTTTAACATTCATACCTTTAACAATTATCAAGAATACTTTCGGAAAACACTAGAAAAGTGTATGGTGTGGAGTCTGTTTGAATTCAACTGATTCCTCTGTACCATAACATTGCTATGTACCTGATCAAGAGAATTCACTTTGCTAATTAAATGGCTGAGCTAAATGCCCAACATCTCCATGTCAAACTCATTTTGTTTGTTTGTTTTTGTCACTATAAGCACTGCACATTCTGCTAATAAATTATTTCCTAGCTTATGGAATTTCATAATCAAAAGGCAAAAGTAAGATATAGTAAGCACAAAAAAAATTAAAACTGCAAAATGTGAATTCAAAGGAAACAAATACTGTTTTTCTAAACAAAACCACAGCATTTCTTTCTAGATATACTCATTAGTTTTTCATGATTTTATCCCATGGATAGAAAACTTGATTTTCTGACTCCTTTACATATAATGGCTCTATTTCATTATTTTTTCATGAAAAGAATGGATTCTACTTTATTAACATTTCCAAAGTATTTAAACATGCTTTTAATGATGAAGCTATTATTAGTCTTTCACTTTTATTAACAATGTAGCAATGACCTTTCTTTATTTACAAATACGTACAAGTATTTTGCCTCAGTTATATGCACTTTAGTTTTGAATACACACTTTCAAATTGTTCTCAAGGGAGATTGCAAAATTTACATTTCTATCAGTAGTATATATTTTCTACATGTTAACCAAGATAGTCTCTTTGGTCAACACAGAACAATACTGAAATCTAAGATATATAGATATGCAAATAAAGCAAGTAACAACCATTTAAAATTACATGATACATGTGTATATGGATCCCAGGAGAAGCCAAACTTTTTTTTTTTCTTTAACAGTATTGGGGTTTGAACCCAAGGCCTTGACACTAAGTTACATCCCCACATTTTTTTAATTTTTTCTTCGTTTTGAGACTAGAGCACTAAATTGCCCAGTCTGGACTCTGAGTTGGCAATTCCTCTACTTCTACCTTCTAGAGTGCCAGGTTACAGGCAGGCATGCACTACCATGCTCCACATTCAACAACCTCTCTTTAAAACTCTAGTTTTTCTATAAAGCCCCCAAATACTGGACCCACATGCCTATCTTAGAATAAGATTTGTTTCTTATGCATATCCATCGTGACGTTAGGTAGAAAAGACCACTAATAAAGTGCAGCCAAACAAGAATGAAGTCTACATTACCTTTTCTCCTGCATATTTTCTCACTGCTACTAACCATAGCCAAATCCACCTAGAATTAGAGAGCAATGACATCCACCAAATGTCTTTAAAACAGGCCTATCTAATCTACAACCTGCAGGTACATTCAGTCATAGATAGTAATTTGGTTCTGCATGTACACAAACTTTTACGACTATTATCATTGCAAAAATCTGATATCAAACCAAATGGAAGACCTTTTGCTTCGAAGAGTTGGAAGGCTCTGTTCATTACACTAACAGACTGGTGGAACCAAGTCCAAATCACCAGCCTGGACTGAAAGTGAAACAGAAACTTATACACATTTTGTAAGCAGCAAATGCAGAACCTGGTAGCAGGTTATCATACAATCTGTTACATGAATCAACTTGTAAATTGTCAGACAGGTTCGTTCCAGGCAGGATAATCAGAGGGGTTGTTTATCGTAAGGTGGGAGAAAATAGGGAGTGAGCAAGGGTTGAGAGGGTGGGTGAAACTAAGCATGGCCTTGACTAGTTTATCTCATTGGACAGTGCCTGAAAATAGAATATGTTTATATGTCATACAGTACAGGAAGTCCAGATGGATGCAGTCAGCTTCAGTGAAGTTGGAGTGTCTCTCTAAGTTGCAGCTGATGTAGTCAGTCAAGGCTGAGTGTAATGGTCTAACTTTGTGGTAGACAGGGTGGAGCGCATCCTGTCTTATCATCAAATTGTTGGTTTTTAACTTTTTTTGTCACATTATAAGACTTTTTAGGAATGTTTTTTGCATGACTCAATTGTGCGGTGCTTAAGAGTAAACTTTATAGGTAACGTGGAGTCATTGTGTAGGTGAGAATACAGTGCAGTGCTGACTGTACCTCCTGTATTCACAACACACAGCCAGACAAATCCAGACATTACATGTGCTCATGTACACCCTGGCAAGTAAAATGCTGCGGTTATTGACACTGTAATATTATTTCTACTTATGTATACAAGTATGTAACTGTGAAGCAGACATATAAGTTTTCCAATTACTAAACTTGGGATTGTACTATTTCATGATTTAGTTGCAATATAAAAATAAAGGAATCATTTAATTACTCATATACATTAAATACATTATATAATTTACATGTGGCCTAAGACAATTCCTCTTCAATCAATGCAGTCCAAGTAAGCCAAACGATTACATACTATGTTTTAGAAGTTAGCTTCCTGAAGCACAAAGCATGTTTTAAAGGGGTAGAGAGTAGATCTAGAAAAACAAATAAAAAATGCAACATACTGCCTCCAGCTTTGGTTTTCATTTCAGAAATGCTTTAGCTATTTGGGATCTTTTGTAGCTCTGTAAAATCTTTAAGATTTTTTTCTTCTCTATTTCTATGAAGAATGTCCTTGGGATTTTGAAAAGGATTGGATTGAATGGAAATTCAATTAGTATGGAAATTTTAATAGTTTTTTTTTTCACCCTTTCTTCCATTTATTTGTGTCTTCCTCAATTCCATTCATCAGGATCTTAGTGTGTAGACTACAGATGTTTGGATTACGTTTATCATTAATTATTTTTATGGTACCGTGAACAGATTATTTTATCGATTTCTATAGATTCCACTGAGTTTTGTGTGTTGACTTTATATCCTAAAACTTCACCAATTACATTTACTATACCCAAGAGTTTTTTCGTAGCGTCTTTGCAGTTGTCAACACACAGAATCATTGCATCTGCACAGAGAGAATTTTCTTCTTCCTTTCTGAAGAAAGATACTTTTTTCTTTTTCTTGTCTAATTGTTTTTAATATTATACACAGTTGTATATTGAATAAAAATGATAAAATTATAACTTTGCTTTGTACCAGATAGCAGAAGAAAAGCATTCAGGTTTTCCTAATTGATTATGATATTAACATTGAGTTTTACAAAAGTGGCCTGTATTAAGTTGACAAACTTTCCTTCTGTACCTGTATTGTTGAATGTTTATAACAAGAATGAATACTGAGATTGGTTGAATGGCTTTTCAGCATCAAATGAGATGACCATGTGGCTTTGATCTTTCATTCTGTTAATGTGCTGTAACACATTGATTGATCTGCATATATTAAACCAATCTTGCATGCCAGGGATGAATACAACTTGATCATGCTTTGTAGTCTTTTACTATGTTGAGGAATTCAATTTGCTAATACTATACTGAGGACTTTTGAATCAAAGTTCATCAGAGAAACTGGCCTGTAGTTTTCTTTACTTGTGATATGTTTGTCTTGGTTATGAAGCATATTGTATATTCACAACTTGTGTATCAAACTGTCATTATTATTTTGACAGAAATATTAATTGTATAGAACGTGAAGAAAATACAGACTCAAAAAGATGCTTTTTTTCTGTTTGAAAGTGATGGAAGGCAAGATTGTCAAACACAGGATCAAATATTTCTTTGAACTTGAACTTCCCTAAGAGATACATTTTTTTAAACCACTTCATTTCAAAATGAGAAAATGTAGACCTAGAAAAGTGACTTTTTAAAATATAGATCTAGCAAGACAAAGTGCTGAGCCTGAACGCGTGGTATTGATCTCCCCCAGGCCTCTGAGCTTTCTCTTCACCTATTCATGAAGACTGACTGAGGAATTTGCTGTTTTATAGAGAAGCATTAATTTTATGGTTAGCCTTCTATAACATCTCTTTCTTGGGTAATGCATAAGTATCTAGGTATGTTTATGTGTATACATACATATGTGTGTATGTGTATATAGTTTTTAGTATAGCATAATGGAAATCAGATTATATAATAAAGAATAATCAACTTTATAAAATCTCTAAAATGGAAAAAACACATAAAATTTGACACTGACTTATTTCCTTATAGCAGTATGGTCAGTTGGGTAATGGAAAAAAAATTCTTTAAACTGTAAGGTCACTTTCACATTATTCTTCACCATATAACATAAGAAAAAAATTTAGGAACTTGTTTCAAGAAAATATGATTCCCTGAATTGAGAATTAAAATTGAGTCTTATACTATTTTTCCAAGAATCAAAACTCATAGGTAGAAAAATAATTTAAAAAGATATTGAAATAAAACAAAGAGGCTTCCATTGCTATTGTTATGTGAGTAACATAACAAAGATGAGCACAGAGACACCACCTCAGCAGTGAGCAAGGAATAAGCTGCATAATAGTAGAGTCACATGTGAGAAAAAATAAGAGGCCAATTCATGTCTCAGGCGTGATAAAAGACAGAGGAAGTGCTCACCTGTTCTCTGGTCCCAGTGCCAATGAAGCCAGTTGACTAAGCCTCAGTGGGTATGTTAGTCAACTTTCTGTCACTATGAGTAAACATCCAAGATAAAGAACTTATAAGGAAGAAATGAATCTTTTTGTTCTTAGTTGTGAGATTTCAGTCCATAGATACATAGTCGTGTTGCTTTGGGTTGATGGTAAGGCAGTGCATCACAGCAGGATCATGTAACAGAGAGAAGTACTTACCCTGTGGTCACTAAGAAGCACAAAGAGACAGGGAAGTACAGAGGACCAAATATCTGTCTCAAGGGCAAGTCCCCAATTTTTCTGCTAGGTACCACTAACTAACAGTTCCACCACTGGTCAATGGCTTCATGGACTGGACATCAAGTTCTTGACACATGGACCTCTGAGAAACATTCAAGATCCAGACTGTAAAAGTCGGTTTCTAGTTTTGTCATCAAAATATATTTGACTCACATAGAAGTTCTCTGTGTCCTTAACTGATGTGTTTATTTTCCTTATGTCTCACATTTTTATAACACTTAATGTTTCATTAGAAAATATGGCTAGATTTTGGAAAGCTATAGTATATTTCTATGAGTGCTCATAGAAATGCACACAAAATATTATGCTATAGATATTTTCACACACATTAGAAATAGCTTTCTGATACAACATTGAATTGAGAGATTTATTTCTATAAATCTAGGTACATCTTCTGAAAGCATTTTCCAAATCCCAATGAGCTCATTTACTTATTTATTTGTTTACTTTATTGTTGTTTTTATTGCTGCACTATCAACTACTAAGAAACTCCCTCCCCACTGGCCCTTGGCAGGAGTGTAATTATAGAATCCAAAAGGCCTTAATGTCCTCTAACATCCTGTGATCGGTGTAAATGTTCAAGAGCTTTGATGAATTCTCAAAAGCAAGATTAGAGAACTAAGTTGTCAGAAGCTTTCAAATCATTTAAGTGCAAACTCTTTGTGAATTCAGCCACTATTTGAGGCAGCTATGATCTAAGACATTTTTAAAGTTTTAGAATCATCTTATGGCTGGAGAAAAAAACACTTCAAATTCTAAACTATTTTAATCTTCCCCTGAGTTTATATTTAGAAATACTTTATTGATTTGGGGAACTCTAAAATGCCTCTACAGTCCCATTTTAAATAGAATAAATAAATAAAAATAGAGAAATTGCAATAAATGAGATAAAACTGGATGTGGTGGTGCATGCTTATAATCCCTGTACTTTGTGTGGCTGACCAAGAAGATCATGAGTTGGGTACCAGCTTGGGTTACATATTCAGTTCAAGACAAGTCTGGAGCATAGTGAGATCCTGTCTTATAAGCAAACAGACAACCAAACAGACAAACAGAATGGTAAAATGAAAAAGAATGTTACACTTGGATAGATACTAAGGACTCTCAAGTTACATCTAAGCATTGTTATTCTTTAAACATTTCAAAAAGGATCATATAAAGGTTCAGAAAATAAAAAGAATATTCTCCAGGATCATACAACTAATTTCAAAGACTATATAAATCCTGAATACCTAGCATCTTAGAAGTACCCCAGATGGGTAGAAGGAAGGATGGTAAGAGAGAGTAATAGGGAAAAGGAACATAACAAAGCACAGTATATGCATATGTGAAAATGCCACAACACTCATTAGGTGGTACAATTGTTTGTGTTAATGATTTTAATTAAAAAACAAACAAATAAAAGTTTACCCAGACCTTAGACACACCTGAGTGCCTATCATAGTTGCCATTTGATTTAAATGTTGAGGCCAGTCATTCAGCACCTCCATACCTCTATATTCTATGCTCCTTTAGAGGTCTGTGACTATCACGTATCCAAATGTTGTTTCTTTTTTCTTGACCAGTATGATCTTCAAACTGTTTTTTCTTGGTTGTCAATACTGGAAAGTAGAGAGATTGCCCACAACAGCTTGAATTTCCAGACTCTCTCTAAGATGAGTAAACACTCTCAACAGAAGCCCAGCCCATGGCATATACATGACCTAATTCAACTCTGCCCAGTTAGCTCCATTCATTGCAGTTTTTTTATCTGATACTGGCATTTGAAATTCTGTTCAGTTTTATATTAACAACTTCATGTTATCCTGATGTTTTTCTGGGGACATTCACATAGGCTTTTTATACAGATCACTTCCATGTGTAGTGTACTACATATATTGTAGTGGATAAAAATGTGGACTTTGGAGTTATTCTATTTTGATTCTATTTATTCTATTTGATTCAAATTCTAGCTATTCCACTTGCTAGTAGTATAAGCTTGGTATGTTACTTGACTATCTCATCTGCCTAATGGAATTGATGATAATATCAAGCTATTTCAGTTATTGTAAGCATTTACTGAGACAAAAAAATATATTTACCAGAAAAAGGGTCATGTTGTTTTACAAAAAAGTGTTGGCTATTATTATGCTATCTGCTTTGATCTTTCTATTATTCCTTAATATTCAAATGCGATTCATAAAGCAAGTTCAATATGGAAACTTGTGGATTCATATATGTAGACTTTCTTTTGTATAAAGGACATGTACTTTTTGTAATTGAATGACCTTTTGAGTGTATGTGATATTCTAATATTTCTGTCTCCAAGCAAGTTTATCAGAATTTTATCATATTTATTCATAACAATTTGACATAAAATTTTGAGAGGAAAAAATAGTTTTGGGTTTATAATCCTTAGAGTATTCAATCAGCTAGCAATATGCTAAATAAACCAGAAAATTTGATTTCTTCTCTCTTTTTTTTTTTCACTCTCTTTCTCTTTAATATAAGACACATAGCATGTTAAATACCTGATAGTCATACAAGTATTTTCTCATTCTTTGCTTGGGGCAGACAAATCTAACCCATCACAATGCTTTTTTCCAAAGTGCTAGCTTTGACCACACAATCTTCAATGGTATTGCTTAGAAAGCCACTGACAGAGTTGACCTATTGAAAACCAGTGCTTAGCTATTTTCCTCTTTGTTAACTGTCCTGTTGTTCTTCCATGCAAGTTCAAAATCTAAGAGTCATCTTTAATTCTTTTCTCTCCCAGGATAGCACAGCATTTTCCTGTCAAATATCGCCCTACAATGGCTTCTGAAATTGTGTTTTACTTAAAGTTTTCATTGTCATTACTTAGGTTTGGGATTTTATTGTCTCTCACTTGGTTGGAGTAGCAGTTTCCTCGCAGCTTCCCTGCTTCAAATATGTTTCAAGTGAGACTGCATTAATGGATTTGCCAAGATCACAGCTTAAATCATACCATTCTTTCTCTTGCAACCCTCTAGTTCTAGTCTATTTCCAACACAGTCATGGCCTCATTGTCACGGTATTCAAAAGTTCCCTGGATCTGCCTGAAGCTTCCATCCATAATCTTATCTGTAATACTGAGCTGTACCTTCACAGCCTAGCTTTAGTCTCTGATATTTCTTCAAGAAGGTTTCAATTTTTTGGTCTTTGTTTGCTCATGCTCTGCCTCTTTTATCCCAAATTTAGAGTGTGAACTAGTTTCTCTAATACCAGCCCTTCTGTAAATTGCCTCACATGCTTCATCCAGTAGGGAGCATATATTCTATAGATCGCTACAGCGTTCTGTATGAATTTTCTCATCAATATACATATGTCATACTGTTTCATAGGTGGTTTTATGTGACTCAGACTATTGAAAGAATGAAATTGTGCTTTAACAGATATTGCCTTTAATTTTTATCTTTTATTAGTCCATTTTTGCAGGGCATAATGACAACATTCGCTGTGCAGATTTTGTACATGTGCATAACAAGTCTCAATTCTTTGTTTATCCTCTTTCCCTCCCCTCCCTTCGCCCTCCTCCATTGCTTGACCTCCTCCTCATTTGCAAAAAACCTATGTACCTATTTCCTACCTTCTCTCTTTCTGCCTCTTTACTTATAAGCTGGGTTTCTCATGTAAGACAAATCATGTGATGTTTAAACTTACATTCTGACTTACTTTACATAAAATTATGTTCTCAAAGCTCATCCATTTTCCTAAAAATGGCTCATGTTTATCTTTCTGTGCAGCACAGCAGCACTCTGTTGTGCATACATGTCACATTTGTTTTTGTATTCATCATTTTTTGGATATATAGTTTGATTCCATGATTTAGATATTATGAATTGTGTTGCTATAGATATGGATGTGCATGTGTCAATGTAATACAATATCTTTATGTCTTCTGGGAAGATACCTAAATGGGGAATGACTGAATCAAATGGAATTTCTACATTCAATTTTTTTGAGAAATATTCATACTGATTTCCACAGTGGTTGTACTAGTTTTCATTCCCATCATGCATATTTTTTAAGTATGTACTTTATTCATATCTGCATATACATGTATATGATGTATGCTACATATAAATGAAATCAGAAAAACAAGTAAAAGATGTAATTTTTTTTGTTTCATTTTTCTTTTTGAGACCAGGTCTCACTATGCAGTTCAGACTTGCCCCTAGTTCACTTTGTAGACCAACCTGGCCTCCAACTTGTGACTCCTCCCGTGTCAGCCTCCCAAGTGCTAGGATTACAAGCATGCACCATCACACATGAATCAAAGATATAAAATTTAAACTTACTTTTTGGAACCCTGAGGCAATTCCAATCAAATATTACACTAACCACACTTAAGACTTTTCATTGAAATAAATTTTATACATTGTCAATAGTTTTTAATAATTCAAGTTCTGATATTTCTCACAACAAATATGGAATTAAATTTAGTTCAATGAATGATAGAGTAATTTTAGCCTAAATATATATATTTTTGCTATAAAAATTTTTCATTCTTTTAAATAAAATTTGCCACAAAATGATGCTAAAATGAAGTGCCAATTTGAAAACATCAACGTGATTAGAATTTTTACAACTGGCTCAGGTTAGAAAGTGGCCTCTCATCTTCATTTCACATTTATGAGGGCAAATGCTTATCACTTTCAATCTCTTATTTTTCCTGTGGTTCTGACAGATTAATTTAAAGCAAGGCAATCTATAAAATCATAGATCAAAAGGTTATAACAGAGAAATGCAAATTCATACCTTGTAAATTTCAGCTTTGTCTTTCAAAGAAATCTTTCATTCATTAGTTTTAACATGACAGTAAATTACGTAATAAGTGATTTTTTTTTTCAGTTAGTAATTCAGAAGTTTTTTTCCTAATTTCTTTTCTCAAAAGATTTGGCACATATAATCAGGATAGTAGATTTTAAGATCATTCCAACATATTTTGAAATAGGTAATAAGGCTATTTTTCCTAAATTCAAAGGTGGTACGATTGAATTATAAGATAGTCTGATTGATGTTAGAAGACTCATTGTATTGTAGGCATGCACTAGCTGTAAGATGAAGAAAGACTGGTGTCTAGACAGGTTCATAAAAGCAGAGCCCTAGTTACTAAAACTAACAGAGACCATAAGGAAGAAACACATATACTTAACCTGGATTACAAGAAATGCATATGCATTTCTGCTTTCATAGCAGGAGAGAGATGAGTGAGAGAGTCTTGGATGTCACGTTGTAGCTTGTAGATACACCCACAAATGTGTTGTACCTGCAGGGATTGAATAATCCACATGTAGATTTTACACAAACATCCTGTTCTTATAAATTGATCATAGAGGAATACTCATCACAGCATTTTTCAATGATTCCCTTCGCCTCTACCGTTTGAATTCTTTTTACTGTCAAGAAGGAAAATATGAGAATGGAAGATACCAACTTCAAGCAAATCTTAAATTCAGTCAAACAGTAAAACAAAGGTCGTAATGATGAATCACAATTTTAACAAAATAGATACAGCGATCACATATATACCAAAAATGGCTAGAAGGGAAAAAATTTTCTGTTTTCTCCTTCACAATTTGAAATGCTTGAATACTGTATGCAGCATAAAAAATTTCTGTTCATTTCTTGTAGGATAATGTTGCAATTGACCTTGGATTCTGAGCTTAAAAGGTAGTTCATACAAAGAGTTATCAGTGGGATTGTGAACTCAGTAAGATTTCATCAGTGTTGTATACTGAAGTAAACCCAAAGTCAAGATACTTTCTTTGTTAGACAAGTGATTCACCACTCTAGTATATGTGTCACATCCCAGTGAACTCTAAGAGACAATCTCAAATGCTTCTTTCCAAGAGTTACAACCAATACAATATGCAATAGCTAGAAAAACAGCAACATCAAACTGTTCACTTTAGTGGTGTCCACAGACTGACAAAATCTTCTGAGCTTACCAACTTTGGTCAATATGGTTCCTTTGTATGCTTTGTAGTTTTCATGTTCATCATAAGTTTATGACATCCGGTAAGTATTCATGATACAAATCAGAGACTACAGATGATATTTGTACATTGCTGTTACCTAGTACTTAAAATGTTAATGTATTCTTGCCTAGGAGCTGCAAGAACATCTGCTCTTGCTTCCAAATGAAGTCAATGGTGCATTTTGCCTCCTGAATGGGAATGTGATGGGTGAACTGCAGGCTAAACCAGTGGAATGTGTAATAGAAAGCAAACATGGTGGAAAAGGAGCAGAGATTTTAGTAAGATACTTCCTGTCAAACTGGCTGGTGCATCCATCACATTTTTATTTGATTTGCAAATGACTCTCATTCATTTAAAATAACATTTTGAAACCCTGATCTATGAGCATTGAATAAGTTATATTATTCTTTGGCTAATGATGAGGAATCTATCAAAATTATCACTGACTAGCAATTTGTGCCTTTCTCATACCATATGGCTTGTTACTATACCCAAGGTTGGGCCCTTGAGTTCAAATCCACTGAAAAGTCTTAAGAGAAATGCATTAGAATTCTGGAATTGCTTGTGTTTGTAGAGAAAAGAAAATAATGAGAAATATGAATACAAAAAATACCTGAAACCATGAAATACCCCACAAGACCAGAGTCACAAGTTTGACAAAGTCATCATCAATTTTTATTATTTCTATCACTTCTTGTTCAAATTCTTTGTGTAGATAGTTACAAGTAGCTCAGTTGTCTTTCTATTAGTAGCAAAAGTCTTTATTTTGAGGGTTGGTTCAATACATTTTACTATATTTTGTTTATTTTCTTGCTATACTACTATAATTAAATAAATGAAATTACAAATTTTTGTCTAATTTTTATTCATTGTATCTCAACAATGCATCAAACATTGCCCGAAACAATAAATTAGCTGTTGAATGAACTAGCTGTTTATAGAATTGTTACCAGGATTTTTTTTTTCACATAGAAAAGTTGTACCCTATTTTAGCTGTGAAGAACTGATTTAAATATGTACTATACTGTGCATGGAAACAATAAAACAGTGATTAAAAAACAGACTCAATAATCACCTTGTTCTTAGTACTCCATCAGCTTATTTGTATTTTTATTTGCTTTGGTTTCCTTATATCTACATGGATAGTTAAGTATGAGCTCATCAGGTAGCTATGAGAAGTAGCAAATCTTTTTAAGAGTGCTGACCATACAGTAAATGCTCAATAAATATTGAATGCTTATTTTGTTTTAGTTTCTTGGTCTTTTAAATTGGAATGCATCTGCATAATCAATGCCACACAGATGTCATTACAAAGAACTAAAAATAACTGATAAAATTGACCTCCACTTTTCTGTTTTTAAATATTCTAGGCTGTTATGAAAAGTCAAATGTAATATGGTAACAAAATGGTAGAATATAATTCACAGACAGTATCACATAAATTTCATGATCAGTTTAACGGCATCATTTATTGTGAGTTTCCAAGGTGAATGGCATTAGACTTCAATAATTAATAATATCTGGTGTCAGCTTTTTATTTAAACATTGATTAATGGTAGAGACTGGATTCTTACAAAAGATAAAGAAGATAATTACCAAAAAAAAGAAAAAAGAAAAAGAAATACGGCTAAAAATATAGCATATGGTAAAACATAGTAACCAGGTTGAAAATATGTCATTTTCTGTGGCTGTTAAATTCTAATCACAGCCATCTCTCTCCAGAGATCCAGAGAAGAAAGATTGAGACATTTTCTTCTAAAGTGTCAACTGAAGCATCCTCTCCAGCATTTCTAGGACAAGCCTTTATTTAATCCTTGAATTCAAAAAGGAAGAACACTCTATCCTTTTCTCCAGTAGAACATTTGATTCTATCTGTTACCATGTTTTTATTTTTCCCACTTTTATTGCCTTGATATTCTTCCAGCATCTTTTAGTTGTTTTGTTTCTTTTGGAAAGAAATCCTTTCTCCAGCCATCCATCTGCTAGACCACTTTCTATAGGATATTTGTGCATTATAAACATGTTATTTATAATAGATATACATAAATATTGCTCTCCTTTTCCTTGCCTACATTTTTATTGTCCTTAGTAATATCTGGGATAAATGGATAAAGAAAATCTCAAGGAGGGTTTTAAGAAGTCTTTTTGTGTAGTTAAAAAAAAATGGTTCATAAGAAGTTTGCCAAACATTATAAATTTATAAACAGTATCTTTCAACTCTCATTAGGCTTAATGTTTGAAAAGATTCTAAATATATTATGAGGAAATTATATACTAACAGTTCAAAAATGCAAGTATTTAATATATTTATAATCAAAGATTTCTTAAGGAACATATCACTTTTATAACTTTAAAATGAAATATTAAATTTTGTTATCTAGAAATGGACCTGGTACAATTCAATTTATTATTTTTCCAGTAAAAGGAGGTAGTAAAAGGAACAAATTTAATTACATGAATATAAATATAAATTTTGAAGCCACATTGAGATCATAATCTAGGCTCTTTCACTTACTGATTCTGTGAACTTGAACTTAATTAGCTTTTAAGCCTTATTTTCTTCATCTATATAGATCAAGAAATAGTTCTAAATTACTACATATCAGAATAGAAAGGAAATATTTGTCACCACTTCCTTTCTTTTTGCATTAAAAGCATAAGAATAAGATGAGAAGGGAATCAGGAAATACATCCACTTGGCTATTTTTGAATATCTAAAATTTAGCTTGCTGAAGTGGTTATTCTGTGCATCTCTGAGACTAAACAAGAGGGAAAGTGACTTGTAGAAAAAAAGTCAAACTAATGAGTAGATTTTATTTAGAATTTGAGGAATTTATCAATTTTGAATACTAAGGAACCCTCTCCTAGTCTCATTTCCCAGGATGGATATTGAGGATGAATGTGATTAGGGAAGGAAGAAAAAAAAATCATAGGGAAATTTATTTTTAAAAATCTCCAGAGTAGATGGAGAATATGAATTTAAATACATGAAGGAAGGAAAAATAAGGGCTATATCAGAAATATTTGCTCAGGAATTAGATCTAAATGCAGTTCTACAGTTGATTCAAACTTGCTCCTAAAATTAGAGAAGGCTATTTTTCACAAGTTACCTAGAACTATTATCATCACCACTATCATCACCACCACAAATAGGAAACTAAGTCTTGCAAAGAGAAAATAACTCTGAGAAATGCATACAGCATGTAAGAATACATGTGAAGCAGTCCTGGGTGGCAAAAATAAGGAAATGCGAGCATGCATATCAAGATACCTAAGTTCTGTTTTTGCTGAGCTTGATTGTTTGAGAAGTTAACACAGTCTACCTTGACATTTGTGCAGCCTCCCAAATTGAAAAATAAGATACACCACTCAAAATACAATCATTTGTACTTTATGTTTTTTCTGATTATCAGAACTGATTATATTCAGCTGTCATACCCGATGAATGTCAACATCTGCTACTCTGCATTAATTTTCCTAAAAGGAAAAGCTCATCTGTGTGCCAGTGTCAGAAATGAAAGTATTGAATATGTGCTTCTGGAAGGGAAAGTTGACCTTTGTCTCTCTGGCCTGAAGAATCTCTTTAATTGTATATGCAGCCTATGGTGGACTACTAGTCAGCTTGAGGCTCCAACAATGCAAGCTCTTCATGAATTTAATCAACTGAATGATACCAATGCTTATGCAGATAATGAAATAATAACAACTCACTCCTCAGCCAACTGTACATTATCTGTATTAGGGATAGTAAAGCCAGAGTAAGCATTGATTATTTATGCTCACCTGGATGCTTTTGAGCATATTTTGTGTGTTTTGATATCCTAGGTATGACTTGCAGTGAAGGAGGAAGAAAGTTAAAATTCCAAGCATCCCTTGCAGCTAAAACATGAATATGTGATTTAGGTTCTGTCAGTCATACTGACAGGAGCCTTTAATTTGAAAATATAAGAAGGATGGGTCAGAGGGAGCTGGCTGCTGTAGTCTGTGGAGTTGATACAAGCATCTAGATTGTTTCAGGGGCACAGAGTTACTAGTGATAACCACAGCTCTATGAAAAGTTAATCTCAAATGTGGTCTGAAAGTTGTTCCTGTTAACTCAGTTTACAAAAAATGCCAGACACCTTCCCGAACACTCCCTAACATACTCACCAAATGTATCAAACTCTTCCCTAATCTCGTATTACAGTAGATTCTCCTTGGTGCAAAGAGCCATAAAATGTACAGGAGAGCAGTCAGGAAAATATCTGTCAGCTAATAATTTTGAATTGAATTCTTTGCATATGTAAAGAAGAGGAATTGATTATGAGCTCCAGGATTTAGAAAGAGAGAAAAGGAGAATGAATAACGTCTGCAATTAGAAACACCCAGAGGCAAATAGCTTCAATCTGAGCTGAAGTGAAACTCTAATCATGTCATAGGAGTTAATGTCTCTCCATTTTTGCTGTTTTTACAATCTTAACAATGTGTTTTGTGGGCATCAGATGGACAGAGCTTACTTGCAGCCTCAAAGATGAGCAGAATTAGAAAAAGTATTTCATTATCTCAGTAGAACCAACAACTGGGTTTCTTTGCTCTCACCAATTTCACATGCCCAATTTTGAGCTAATTCATTATGGTTAGAACCATGGAAAGATGGCACTGGCCAGCTAGAAACACAATTTTAGACACAAAGCAGGGGATAAGGAGAGAGAAGCAGTTTTTCCTAAGGGAAGTTACAGCTCCGTTTGTAGAAGAAGAAATTTAGGTTTGAACAGATATAAACAGATTGATTCTCAGTATTTAAGAGTACACTGCTTCCACTGTAATAAGACTCAGAATATAACCTAAGGAAGACCTGATATTTTTTAACACAATCTTCAAAGTGGTTTCTTTCTGGCAATTATTAACAGATTATGTTACCTGGATTCTTTTTAATCTGTGACTTGAAAAACTATTTCTGTTTTTCACTTGGATAACAAGACAATGCTGCACACAGGGAAGCTGCTCAAAAAATGACACTTTTATAGGACCACTGTCCCAAATATAGCAATGGTAGACCCAGCCCTCAGCACTAATCTGATGCTCCTCTGGTAATTGAATGAGAACAAAACTGATCCATTTTATTTGTCTTCTCAAAGTACCACACACCCCTTGCTCTTTCCCATGAAAATGAGCATCTGTTAATACAAAACTGTTTAGTATCAAAAGATCTATTCAAAAATAACTGTAATTAGCACTAATTACCCTCCCAAGGCTCACAAGGTTAAAGAAGTTTATTATTATTATTAATTTGCATCCGAACTGGAAAACCCAGAGATTAAATTTACTTGAGGACTTTATGTCTACAAGTTGAAGCTTGAATGCATTAAACATGTTTATCTATACAAATACACTCTCATTTGTACAGATGCATACATGTACCTACACATATGTTTCAATCAGATTTCTTAATTATTCAGGAGAAGAGTTGCTCCAGGTAATCCAGCTAACTTATGACACCGTAGCTCTTACTCTAATTTATGCTTTACAAACAAGCCTAAATATATCCTCCCTGGAGCTGAAATAATAATTCAACTTCTGCTCACTGAGGAACGTAAGGCAGCATTTTCTATCTGAGGTTAAAAATTATGCCTAATATATGCAATGTTTCTTTTTTGTAATGCTAATTAAAACAAAATCTGAAGGAGACAACTGATTCAGGTTATGTATGCTAAACTACTTGTACCACCCTTCATTTTCATCAAAACAAAATACCAAACTGGTTCTCATTTGCACAGAGGACTACATCATTTTCCTTTCAAAGTTATATGCAACACTCTAAAAAAGACTATTTGAATTTGATGCTACATTTTTAATGTGATGTTACTTAAATGTTAATCATCAAACTTACTTTTCTTGTAATTGAGTTCCTTATGTCTTTTGGATACTAATCCCTTATCGAATGTGTGATTTGCAAATATTTTCTTATATTACAAATTTTGTTGATTATTTACTTTGCTGTGTAGAAGTCTTTTGGTTTCACATAGTCCCATTTCCTTGCTTTTGTTTTTGTGTTCTGTGCTTTTGGGGTCATATTCAAAAATCAATTCCTCAACTCTCGAGCTTTTCTCATGGCTATTTCTTAGTGGCTTTGGAATTTCAAGGTTTATCTTTGAATCATTAATCCATTTGGAATTGATCTTTGTATATGATATGAGATAAAGTTTGAATTTCTGCGTTCAGATATCTCTTTTTTCCTGAAACTATCTATTTAAGAGACTGTCTTTTCCTTATTGTGTATGATTGGCATCTTTGTAGCTTGATAAAAAGTGAGCAAAGAACATGACTAGAAACATCTCCAGAAAGGACATGCAAATGTACAATAGCTGTATTAAAAAGAGTTGTAAATCATCAATCATCAAGGGAGTTAAAAATCCATACCATGAATGACCATCTCAATCTATTAGAATGGTTGTTATGAAAAAATACACATTTTGGCCAGGTGTTGTGACACACACGTGTAATCCTAACACTTTAGAAGACTGAGGTAGGATGAGTAGAAGCCAGTTTGGGCAATTTAATGACTCAGTCAAACCCTATCTCAAAAAAAAGAGAAATATATATATATATATATATATATATATATATATATATATGATGTAGCTCAGTGTGAAGTTCCTGAGATAAATCTTCAAACACACAAAGCAAACAAACAAAATGACAAACAGTTTGGAGACTCAAGAGAAACTGTAAAATTTAATATCAACAATAATTATTATAGCAATAGTAGCAGCTCCTCTATCAGTGCAGTACTTTTGCAAAGAAAATGCCCTAGGACTCATAGACTTACAAGCATTTATTCTCAGATCTTTAGCAATGTATCAACTGTGGGTGGACCAATTGAAGCAAGGCTCAGGCTGCTCGACTTCAAACTGTCCTTTAGGTGTGATACTGTGTACAAGCAACCATATAGTAAGAGATTTATCCCCATTGTCTTATATAATTTTCAGTGAACTGTGCAGCAGAGTCCATTTTTATCTTCTTATAATAAAGGAGAAAACTAAGCAAAGAGAAGTAGAAAAACATTGGACTGTCTCACAGCTAGTAAATGGCTAGTCAGAACTTCAGTGTAGATAGTGGCATTCCAGTTCTACAATGTTTGCCAGTACATCCTCTACACTGTTTTAAATCCTCAGATAAGCAATATAATTAAATTAGGCTAGTTTCAGACTGTTGAATATAGGTGGGCATCCCCATCCCGATATTTCAGATACGTATGAATTTTGTTTTACTTATGGAATATTTTCTGTAATAAAGCATGCACAATATGCAGCTACCATATGATTGATGCCTAATAGAATGAATGCATATGAATCTACCAACAGAAAAAAGATAAGCAATAAAATGCTCAGTGAAGATATGAAGAAACGAGATCCTTTGTATGCTGATAGGGAATGAATACTACTACATCCGTTATGAAGAACAGTCTGAAGGGTCCTTGAAAATTTAAAAATAGAACTTTTGTGTGATGTAGGAATCCTGCTTCTGAGTATATATCCAAGTAATATGAAATCAGTGTGTTAAACAGATATTTATGTTCCACATTCATTGCAACATTACAATAAACACAATGTGAAACAACTTAGGCATTCATCAATGGATGAATGAGTTAATTTGGTATATATACTATGGTATACTATTCTGCTACAAAAAGGCTAAAATCCTATCATTCTTGACACATGGATGAACCTAGAGGTTAATATGCTGAATGAAATAACCTGGCACATAAAAACAAACACCGCACGGTTTCAGTATATGTGGAATTTTTTAAAGTAGATTCATAAAAGTAGAGAATAATGCTTACTAAGGAATTAATCTGGGTGAAGCCAATTGGTGATTAAAGAGATATTGGTCAAAGATACAAAATTTCAGTGAGATAAGAATGATCATTTCAAGAAATGTATTTAAAGGCAATTTTAATAAGTTTATTGGTAAAATTTAGATATGCATAAAGAACACATTCATCATAGGGACTATATATAGGTACAGATAGATAATGTCAATTAAAAATAAAAACTATAAAATTAACCATGATACTTGATTACAAATGCCACTTTTTAGATAGTTAGATATAAAATGTAAGGGGATATTATTATTCCTAAATAAGAAATAAAAACAAAAATCCGCTGAAGCAAAATCAAGATTAAAACCTCATTGACATTTATACACCATAGTAATTTATATATGTAATAAGATTATGAATAATGAACCTATGCCTATTTCACTTACAAAACAAACTTTACCTTCCTTACAGTGATTTTACGAAACAGTTCTAAATTGAAAGGAAAAAATGTCACTCTTGATACTTTCTTAATTATGTGATCTCAAGCATTGTGCTCCAACCTTAGTTAAACTAGACTTTCAGAAGGAGGTATCATTCTGTGTGTGAAATTTTTGTTTGCACTATAGTGTGTTATTGTGACCATCTCATAAATCTCGGGATACACAAGAGATTTAAACAGAGTCAAAAAGGAAGTAAGAGGATGCTCAGGCTTCTGACCACTCATGTTGTAGAGGACACAGATTCTGTCCTCATAAAAGGACTAAAATAATGCAGCTTTTCTTTCTATAACCATAAGAGGCAGAATCAACAAGGGTCAGCAGCCATAGAAGGACTTCCAAACAAGCACTCAGAAGAGGTTGGAAAAAATTCTTCTTTACCTGTTACATAGTGAAAGTAAATTGCTTTGTAGTGTTTTGATCACAAATGTATTCTGTATTCTGTTGGAAGGAAATATAAAATTAGACGATTTAGCTTTTGGTCATTTTTGTTCAAGCGCTTGCCTCCCCTCATCCTTTAATTTCCCAAAGATAAGGGTAGAAGGTGGAGAATTCTATGAACTTGACCAATGGGGTCCTTGGGATTTAAGCAGAGTATCTACATTTCCACCAAAACCTGTGGATGAATGAAAATTGATCATCAGTGACCACACCGTATAAGATTGCCAGGTCGTAGAAGTCATAATGGAAGAATCTTCAATGCTGGTGGTGATCATGGCTGCAACAACACTTGGAAACAATATTACTAGTAAAAGTAGCAGTGCCAAACATACACTGGTGCAGGGACACTTCATTCGTTACTGGCACCAAGCTGAGTATTTGCAAAGATGATTTATTTCTTTCTTACTCTGAATGGTATAGATACTATTCAGCCCACTTGGCAGAAATGGAAACTAAATCTGAAGAATGTTATTTACCTTGCTAAGGACACACAGTCAGTAAAATATGTAATTAAATCTAAACTTTCAAAATTGAAAGGAAAAAAATCTGTTCATACAAAGACTGTTACATAAAGCATAATCAATTCACCAAGTTCAATAGGTACCAAAAAGAGTAACTGCTTGGCTTGATTCTGAGAAGGTAAAACAGAAAATGATTGAATTATTTCCACAAAGCTAAGTTCCAGGGTTCACTGTTCATGATGTGAGTAGACAGGGACCAGGGAAAAAGAGTTAGGAGAAGCAAAAAATAACAACCTAACGCATGCCTGTATAGGCGTGCACCCAAAGTAGAAAGGAAGCAAGTAAGTGCAGGTCACTAATATCTCAGTAACATGTGATGAATACATACTTGAAGTACTCATTCCAGATTACAGTGACTGTCCCTTCTCTCTCACCTGCTTCCCTCAGCCACTCGGTTGAGATCTTCTAACACATTAGATCATTTAGTACAGTGGTTCCTTGAGTCTTGAACGTAAATAGTTCCACGATTCTGGGGAAGGTGATTGAGTTTCTGTTTGTGAGATGACTGTTGATCACTGATGCGGAGTTCATGTAGAGAAGCGAAATTTTTCCCAAGGGCTTTTGCTTGCAAATCAAATTGTTCACACACAGAAGCATTCATGAACTCAAGTGTGTTGTACATTAAATTTCAATACCCACACCCCAGACATGATTTATGTGCACATGCCTAATCCAAGCTAATTCTCTAACAAAAAATTTTGAGTCCAGATTGTAAGATACTAACAAAGTCTTATTTCTTCTGGATAGCATAGTTTAGGTGCTCTATGTAATAAAGAAAATTCTTTTTTTTTTATTTTAAAAAAGCAAAACAGAAAAAAAGATAGAAATGATACAGAATTTTTTAAAAATAGTAGGAAATTAACACTAATTAATATATTATATATTGTTACCTTAGAAGTAGCTGCTCAGTTTCCAAGATCTAGGAAAAGAAAATGATCAAACAATGACAGCACAAACTATTCTTTTTGATGGACTAACAGAGATTAATAGTATAGTTATGTATGTTGTATATATATACATGCTTACATTTTATATATGTATACCTACATACATATAGTCTTTTCCTTTCTTCCTTTTCTCCTTTCCCCTAACCCATTTGTTCACAACTTGAAACCATACTCATAAGTGGAATAAATCAAACTCACATTTATAAATATCATATTGTCTCCCAAGTGTAAAAAATAATAAAAATAAAAAACTGAAAGAGTAATAAGATCCAAAATGTACAGTAGATATCATAACAATGAAAGGGAAAGAAAGTGTTCATAAAGAAAATTCTTTCTTGAGGATGGAATAGCGGAAACAATCTGACTGAGAAAGTTTAATAAGTTTAATCAGTTGGTTTATTTTGTGGTAGCGGCTATCAAATCCAGGACCTACACTGTAAGCTAGAGTCTCACTAGTACATTAAATTTTAATTTGAGATAGGAAGTTATTCAGTTGCAAAATCGTCATCCGATTGGACTCAAATTTTGACCCTCTTGTTTCAACCTTTCAGAGTGCAGAGATTACAGGTGTGCACCTCCACAATCAACCAATCTGTGGGTTTTGTATGTAGAGAAGCAGAGTGAATGCTGGAGGAAATCCAGTATGATGTTTTGTTTCTATTTCCTATATTGCCTATATTCCTGCACCTGAATTTTAAAATTTACTAATAATATCTGGGTCTTTAAAAGATAGCAAATTTGGTTTAGTTTTTGTGAATTAAACGACTAATACAAGTAATTCAAGCAACAAATTGTCTTATAAATTATATTTTGATTGTGGGGAATATGGTAAGACTTTCTCAAAAATACTTTCTTATTCTTTATAAGAATGTGAGGTAGGGAAAGTTTCCAAGTTTTATAATAGGCAGACAACTGGATGAGGTAAATTATATATAACTGTAGAAGATTATATTCTGGAACTTAATCAAATAATTTTGTTCCTTTCAGAATGTTGCTTTACAAAATGTAGAATATACTGTATCTCATCTTATCAAATGCCTCACATCTTCTTACTTTACTGTGAATACATTATGAATATGCAATTTTAAAACTCAACAAAGATGAAGAAAGATCAGTTGACACAATCTATCACCTTGCTAAAATATGAAATTTAGTTTTAATTATACTAATTAGAAAATAGACTCCAAAACTGTGCATAATTTCGAACAGGCTGGCAACAGAGCTTTTTTATGTTTCATATTCAGTTACAGAACTGTGAAATTCTCCATTGCTAATTTATAATCCTCATACTTACAAACTTACACGAGCTCTTATAACACACACACACACACACACACACACACATGCACACATTTCTTCATGTGATATGGGATTGAAAAATGAGTATCCAGAGCAGACTTTGCCAGTTTGCATGCACTCCAAAATATATTAGACTTCTGAAACAGTTACCAGCTGTTGGAGAGTAATGTTATCCATGGTCAACAGAAGTCTTCATTATCTCACAGCCAGTAGCACTTCCAGTCAATGCCATCATATAAAATTTTGCGAACCATCAACCATACTTTTTGTTTTTGTTGAAGCCACTATGTCACAACCAATGGAGATGAGAAAAATAAAATTATCTAAATAATCAAATTACAATATGGAAAAATAAAATTTATGTTTATCCATTAGTAAGAATGACTAGGGATATCTATATCATATATAATATATATGTCAATAATATACTTACATATGTCCATATATATGTATATGTTAATTTTTAAGTATCTTTGAGATGGACTAAAAATATATATAGGCTATCGGACACAGGAGAAATTCACTCTAGGGCAAAGGTTCTTAGCCCAGAGTCAATTTCGGTCTCTGCTCTCTAGGGATCACTTGCAAAATTGTGAGTCTCATTCTGCTGTTGTATCTGGTGTAGAGGAGTGCAAGTGCCATCTAGGGACGCTGCTAAGCAGCTTACAGTGCACAAGATAATCGCGTTCAATATGAAATCTTCTGCCTAAAATGGTAACAAACTGATGTAGAAGCCCAGTTATAGGGCTCGCCTATATACCCTAAGTAGGTAATTTCTGCTGTTTCACTTTATGACTGATGAAGTACAAGGCTCTTTATGTGCAGTAACTGATTAGAAAACTAATGGAGAGAGAATTTCCTTGTGGTTACTGATATGAACATCTTGGAGACACAAGATTACCCCATATTAAAGAAACTTTTTGTCAAATTGCTGCTTCCTTGGTCAGTTTTTCCTACCTTACCTCAGAATGAGAAGCAGCAGCTTTTTAAAACATCAATGATAATTACTGAAAAGTTTAGAATTCCTCAAAATTTGAGAAAAGCAAATATTATTAGTTTATGAATTAAATATAGTATTTCTAACGTATTGCTGTGCTTTGGGTGTTGGTGCCCTTCCAAAGATTCTTGTGTTGGAAACTTGATCTTAAGTGTGGTGATGTTGGGAGAGAAAACCTTTAAAAAGTGGGACCTACTGGGGGTCCTTAACTCACTGGAGTGCACCATTGAAATATGACACTTCTATGATTCCTGGCTTCCTGTTTCATCTCTGTCAAATATGAATTCTTGACACAGTTACGGGGAGTTTTCTTTAAAGCTGTACCAAGTTTTTTGAAACTTTAGCCTCCAGATTTGTGACAGGGACCTACATAAACCTCTTTTCTTTATAAAATGTATTTATCTTAGTTACTGCATCATAGTAATGAAAACATAGCCCATATATAATATTGTGGAATTATTTCAAGCAGCTTAAGAGATTTTTGTTAATTAGCTAATCTGAGATCTCTCAGGTGTAAGAAGAGTAGGCAATTTTAATCTAATAGTACTGCAAATGGAAATCATGTGTCTCATATCAGTAAATAGCCAGGACATTCTTTGTGTAAATGGATTCATTTAATTTTATAACACAAGTGTCATGGTCCTACACGGAAACACAATTTTTGTTGCAGACCCTATGCAGCAAGTGGCTCTGCCGCGTCCCAAGAGACAATGTGGGAGAAAAACACTGTTTATGGTGGTAAAAGGGATGAGGAAAGTGTTTCAGAACACAAAATAGCTGCAGTATAGTAAAAGGCTCTTCCTAACCTTACAAATAAAATAGGCACCTGGCGTTTGAGAACTCATACAGTAGACAAGAAAAGTATCCATGGTAATCATTGGATAATGACTGTATTTAAAGGAAACTTCACATTAATATTGGGTCATTCCCTTGTTTAAGTGTACAATTGCATATAATTTCCAGCTTCTGTTGAAGCTCAGAAAATGTAAGCAAATAATGCCTTTGAGCCAGGGGTTTGGCTCAGCGGCTCAAGCGCCTGTCTGGCAAGCACAAGGTCTTGAGTTCCATCCTTGGTACAAAAAAAAAAAAAAAAAAGCCTTTGACTACAGGAGGGAGAGAGAATATGAGCCACTCTAAAAAATGATTAGTGGGCCTACAAGAAGCACAATTATTTTTCTCATTCTTGTGATGTTTTCCTGATTCCTCTTTTTCTTATCTCTTACCAAAGTTTTTGGTCGAAATGGCCCTAAATTGTCTATCTGTTTCTAGCACCCCTTCCCTTCTCTCTTAAATGCATGTAGAGAAAGCACTTGCAATTTTAAGATTAGTGCATGTCAGAAGACATAGTTGTAAGACTGAAAAAGAACCCATGAATTACACAAATTCACCATTCTAGAAGTCTGTGTGCTTCTATATTTTCCACTTCTTCTTTTGATTTCTATTTTAATAGTGTAGGGTTACTTTTTAATTCTAATTAATTTTAATTGTAACAATCCATATTGTGTTCCCTTACCACATGATTATTGATTTTTATTTGCTTTATAATCTCCATTATTATCAATTTCTTGACTAGAAAATTGTCAATATAGTTCAATTTATTATTACAATAATGTATCAGGAAAATCTTGCTTATTGCTTTTTCACTTTGAATTGAAGATGGTCAGTACCATGTTACCTGTCCTAAGAAAATAATATGTTTCCTAGAGTTCTGCATTAGTAAACCAGGGCTATATAGTCAACATATTCAACTTATTTCTTAGATGCATAAACATAACCACACTGTACTCCAGAAAGTATTATAGCAGTACTCCAGAAAGCATTATAGCAGTGAACTCAGGATTCCAGTAATACATTAAGATATGTTTTAGAATATCTTTATTTTCTTTAGTTTTACTTTTGTTATTAATTTAAAATGGCATAGAATTTCCTTAGAGACTCAGGTCTACTTCAGAAAATGACATCCTTGGGGATATTCAGAATACACTAAGTCGTGTTTTTTTTTTTTTGCACTAGATTATTCATCAACAAACAGTTGAGAATCATCTAGGTTCAAGGCCCAGTGATAATCAGATAAAGAGAAGAATGTGGTCTCTTGCTCACATGAGTTGTGACTTGTTGAGAAAGCAGACTATATGTTCAAATGACTATGATGAATGTGAAACATGACCAATGACAAGAAAAATATTACAGTGTAAGTTCAGTAATGAGGTAAAACAGGGAAGGTTTCCGGAAATCTGCCATTTCAACAGCATTTTTGAAAAGAACAATAACAAGAAAATGAGAGGGCATTCAAAGTGGAGCAAACCAAGCAAAAGCATAAGCAGAAACCCCAGAAAACTGGCTGCTAATGGCAGAAAACTGTCTGACCTCAGAAATTATAGTGCAAGTGTGTGAACATGACTACACATGGGTTTATTTATTTTTAAGTGGTCTAAAAGCTTTCAGTAGATTTTCAGAGCCATCACCAACAGTGGTAACTTTTTCTTTTTAAAATGTAACCACATTACACAATTTAAGGGAAAACACACTCATATACTGAATAAAATATAAATATATATACATATTTTTTTCCTATTAAAATAGAGCAATCTTTTTTTTGAGAAAAGGTATCCTTACGTAGCTCAGGCTGACCTTATGCTCACTGTGTACTCCAGGCTGGCCTTAAACTCACAGTGATCCTTCTGCCTCAGCTTCCTGAGTGCTGCTGGGATTGCAAATATGCACCACTGTGTCCATCTCAAGCAATGGTTCTTAATTGAGAAATAGGATGTTATTATTTTTTTTTAATTTTAAAGAGAAGAAAACAGAAAAATCAAAAAGCAAGCAAGCAATTAAAAAAGAACAAAAGCAAAGTGAAAACAACAACAACTGTTGCAAATATCTCATTGCAAAATTTTAAGTGTTGGAAATTATATTATAAAATTGGTGACATTTAATATGATAAATTTTATGCACTTTAAATTTTGTTTTGAGTTCTATGGAAAAGGTAGTCTGTACTATGTATATGAATGTCTCAACAACAACAAAAAAACAATGGCGATACAGGATTTCAAAACAAGATGATAGGAATTTTCCTTAGGTGTTTCTTTTATTCTGAAATCAGGCATATAATAAAAATCTTGCTGAGCATATTGGGACAAATTTGCTCATCATTTTTTACTTGAACTTTTTTGTACTTAATGAATGTTTTCTTTTTACCCATGCTACGGCTTCCCCATCACTGTGCATGTATTTAAGAAGCCAGCTCCTACAAGCTTAACATATTTTTACATGTACTTTAACACAGGATTTCCTGATGGTCTCAGCAATCTGACTGGGGAAGAACTATTTCCTAGTGATGGGAGACTAGGGAACAGTTCGGTCCCAAAGGAGAAAGTAGATGATCTAAATGACTCCACATTTTGCAGGAATTATAAAAAGTGGGGTACCTTTCTGGTGCTTCCTGCTACCTTGGTTCTCTATAGTCAGCTTTCCTTCTCCTCAAACTCACATCACTTGGACTACCAGGTAATAAGTGCATGAAAGCAGCATTATTAGCAGATTGATGCCAGATGCAGAAATAGCATTGGAATGTGTAACTTGTCTCGCCAGTCCCCTAGTCTGAGTGTAAACCATTTGTCTATTTTTCTTTCACTTGTACTCTGGTATTTAACCATTGCTTTAAAAAGAATCGCATTACTGTTCTGACTGTCTCTGTATCGGGTTTATGATTACCTGCCTCAGAGAGGCCCATGGTCTTGGTTATCTTTTTTTGTTCTTTCCATTTAACTCACTACCCTATTCTCTCACACCTGGTCAAAAATAATGTCCACGTTTCTCAAGTTGCTAACTTCTCAGTCCGAGTTAATCTTGGTTCCTGTTCTTTGAAGAGATACCATCTAACATAAATTCCCTTAAATTTTTATTCTTACTTCCACTATTTCTGTAATTTTACTCACTTTCTGTCGCTGTTTTTAGAATGCAAGTATGATTCAATATACAGAAATCAGTAAATATAATACATCTTATAAACAAGAGGAAGGACTTGGAACTGGTGTGGAGAGGGAGGAAATAAGGGACAGGAAAAAAGGATAGAAGGAAAAAGTAGAAACAAAGCTTTTGTAAATAAGGAAGAGAAGAGAGGTAGAGAGGAAGAGAAGGAAAAGGAAAAAAAATCAAGATATATCATGTACAGATACAAATTCTATATAATGAATGTTATCATTACGTATATCTAAAATGTACTAATAAAATTAATTTTTAAAAATGTAACCATGTTCAATGAGTAGAAGTAAAATAAGACTATATGGTTCTCATTTACACTAGGAGAACTGGGATCCTCAAAATTAAGTATACATTTATTCAATTTAGAAAATATCAGGGATAAGATTTTTGACAAATATCAAGATTTTGAGACCTAGCCTTAATTTATCTCATTAGTTTTTGAAGACATAGATTGAAACTTGTTTCTTAGTAGAATAATATGATTTAAACATGATAACTATATTTGCCCTTACCCTTTTCCCCTCATGTACATATTTTAGAATAATTCCACCTAATTCAATTTCAGGCCTTTACCAGATGACAAAATCAATTGGAAGTTAACAGTTGGAAATATGAAGTTTTAATATATTTGAAGCTCATTTTAATCATACTTCTCTAAAAGTTCAAACAAAAGGTTTTTTCTTGTTTCTTTTTTTATTTTACATTTATAAATAATAATTATTAACATATTTTCTGGAAAGTGTGATGTTTAATAAATCTGCACATTTTATAATGGTCAAATCAGGGTAATTAGTAGAGCTATCACTTTCAATGTCTGTCATTTCTTTATCATTTTCTCATTAAAAATTCTCTCTTTTGCTGTTTTGAAATATAAAACCTATCTCCCATGTATCTATTTCCCTTCTTTCCTCCCCTACTAGCTTGCACTTGGTCACTTCTCCATCTCCTTTGTCCTTCACTCCCTTGTTCCCTGCCTCCATCACACAATACTTCCTTCCTTCCTTCCTTCCTTCCTTCCTTCCTTCCTTCCTTCCTTCCTTCCTTCCTTCTTTTATATGGTGTCAAAATGTATACCGAAATTTATTTCATTAAGGTAAGAACAATTAATACATTTATATTTAATACATTTTAAATTAGACAATACAATATTCTTAGCTATAAATATGTTATGGTTTAGATCTCAGGTGTCCCGCAAAAGCCTTGTGTGTTTGGAAGATAACTGGGTACTCTATATTCATCAATGGATTAGTCAACCAATCAGTTCATTGCTGAGTTGCTGTTAGTAGGTGGAGTCTGATTGGAGACATGTCACCTTGAAGAGTAGGTCTCTCTCCATGTCTGTCTGCCTGTCTGTCTGTCTGTCTCTGCCCCTTTCTGTCTCTCTCTCTCTTTCTCTCATTAATGTCCACCATAACATGAGGAGCTTTTTACTACTATGCCCCTCTGCCATGCCCTTTCTGTTTTGAAGTCAGAGAATTATAGACTGAAACTTCTGCAACTGTGATCCAAAGTAAACCACTCCTACTTTAAATTGTATAGGTTGAGTGTTTTATCCCAGCAAGGAAGAAAGTGATTAAGACAAGGCAAAATAGTGTAGCACATATCTCTAGACATTACTTACCATTTTAAATGGAACTCTCTAGTGTTTCTTCATACTTAGACCCTGATTACTCTATTCCACTCTCAGTTTGACTATTTTAAAACTATCGTTCAAATGGAACCATGCAGCATTTGTTATTCTGTGACTGGATTATTTCATACAGTGTATTGTTGGATGCTGTTTCTTGAGTCATTCTGCTAGTCCGTTTCTTTTGATTGATGAATTGAGGTTATTTACACTGATGGTTAAAACTGATAAGTATTGATTTGTCTTTGTCATGTTATTTTCCTGCTGTTGGCTCTCTACTCTTTCCCTTTAATTGCTTGCCTTGCTTTGTGATTTATTTCTGTTATTGTTCCTGAAATTGTGGTCATTTTTATCTCTGTCTAAAACATCTTTTTGTAGTGTTGGTTTGGTGATCATGAATTTCTTCAGGTGTTATTTGTCACAAAAGTATCTTATTTCGCTATTAATTTTGAAGGATAGTTTAGCAGGGTACATCAATCTGGGCTGGAAATTCTTTTCTTTCTGGACTTGAAATACTTCAAGCTCATCTTGACTTAAGGGTTTGTGTTGAGAAGTCTACTGTGATTCTGATGGACTTCCTTTTACAGGTGATATGTTTCTTTTCTCTAGCAGCTATTAATATTTTGCTCTTGTCCTGAATTTATGGGATCTTGATTATTATATGTCTGGGAGTAGATTGATTATAGTTATGACTAAGTGGAGTTCTATATGCCTCACTTATCTGTATGTCAGATTTTTTTCACATGCTTGGGAAACTTTCTGCTATTGCTTTTGCAAATAATCTTTTCATATCATTTGTATTGACTTCTGCTTTTTCATTGCTGCCTATTAACTTATGTTATTTTTCTTTGCAATGCCTTGAAGCTGTTTAATTATTGTTTCCTGATCTTATGTTCTTTTCAAGAGATCTTTCCTTTCATAATTGCTTGCTGCAACCCTGTCTTCAAGGTCTGAAAGTCTGTCTTCAGTTTTGTTTAAGAAGTTTTGCCAGTTTACAGTAAAATTCTTAATTTCCTGGATATCTGTTTGAATCCATTTTGTGCAATCTAATTCTTTCCTATATTAATCTTTCAGAGTTTCCATCCTTTTCATATTATCATCTATTTTTTATTTATCTCTACTCTATATTTTCTGAGCATTTTCTTTATGAATGTTGACTTTTCATTTTTTACCTGAGAGATTATTTCTGATCTTAATTCCTCTGCAGTCTCATGGAGTTTCTTTAATTTAGTTGTTACCATTTCAGAAATTTTAGGTGTGTGTTTTTCAAGTTCTTCTAAGTTAATGTATCCTGGACTTGATCTGGGTGAGCAGGAGGTCTGAGGCTGTTTTGCTTTTCTATCTCAACTTTTTATATATGAAAAAAACTTTATTTTGTTTTCTGTGGTGATCCTTGTGAGTTTTTGTAATAGGTAGCTGTATTACTAATATCAAGGCCTCTCTAGGAAAAGTCTATTCTTCAAGGAGGTCTTCTGTGTGTAGGAGATTCTTAGTTTGTATCTCTTTCAAGATCCTATCTTATCAATTTATTAAGAGTGGTATGATAGAATCTGTTTGGCTTAGTCACCAGTCCTTTTCTGTAGGGCTTTGGTAAGGTTATTACCCCAGAGCTTTCTATTATTGTTATAGTGAGTAGAATGTCTTACTGCAACAGGTATAACATCCTAGCTGAAGTGGCAAAATTAGCAGTAACTATAGCATCAAGCACAGTTTACAAACTGACAGACTGTGGTAACTATTGATTTTGTGTTTTATGGGATAGGAACAACATCTATAGTTATAAAACAGAACCAATTGTCAATTAGGAGATTGTATGCAAAGTGTTTTCCCTTGGTAGGGTGGTTCTACCCTGTGGTGGGGAGATTTAGGAAGGATAGCACATAAAACAAAGATAATAGGAAAAGAAGTAGAAACAAGGTTGGAGGACAAAGGATGATTGTGCAAGATTTGAGAAACTGAAGAAGGGGTAGAAAAGAATGAATAAAATGCTGGGGCCACTGTGGGACTGGGACATCCAGAGTCAAGTCTCTCACCCTATTTCAATGATAGTAAGATATATGTGTGTTATGGATTAAAAACTAGTGGTCAACTTAACACCAGCTGAATTAAATCAGCATGGTGCTGAGTATAGACAACCCACCTGAGGAAAATTATCAGCATAAAAAGAGACATGGAGGGAAGGAGCAGAGACGTTGTGGGTTCTCCTAAGTGCTGCTGTTTGGAGCCATTGGTTCTCCTGGAGGAGCTTGTCAGGCTGGCTCCCAATTATGACTTTGGCCATTATCATTTGAGGAGCTCTGGAGCTTGTCACTGAGAGTGGCTGCGGTTCACTTTGGGGAGCTCTGGTCTTTATGTTGAGCATCACTTCCTGGCTCCAGAGGGGAAGATGGTTGCTGTTTAAACTCCAGGAGAAGTTGTCACGCTGGCTTCCTGGCATGTACTCAACTATTCTCATCATCAGAGGAACACGGGACCTCACTGTGACTGAGGATGGCTGTGGTACTTTTCGGGGAGTCCTGGTTCTTATTTGAGCATTGCTTCTTGGCTCCACTATAGAACCCTCAACCTACTAGCACAGATTCTTCATCCCACTGGCATAGACTTTCTAGCTTCCACTGCTGGCCTTTGGGCCTTCCCAGAACAGACTTTGGGGTTGTGGACAGATTTCCTGTGCTTTCTTGTGTTTAACACTGGGTAACCATCATAAATAATATTAAAAATTCTGTGTCTTGATTGTAATCTTTCTCCCTGTGACCCCTGACTACAAGAATATGTTAGCCATTTGCACTTAAAAATAAATTAATTGATCAATTAAAAAATAGAGGCAAGAAGTGAAAAGGACATAAAGAAAAATTATAGCTGACAGTTTAAAAAAGTGTAATCCACAAAAACTTTGGAATTGTGTGCGATAATTACAAAGAATGAAGTGTGACATACTCTAGTGGGCATCTCTCATGGCCCTGGATGATCCTTGCTTGTCAGCATGTGTGCCCCAGGTAATCCTTTCTCCCGGTACATAGACCAGAACGACTGACTTTGCCAATCAATGGAAAATGATAGATGTGATGAGATGTCACTTCCAAGATTAGGTTACAAAAAGGCATTGGCTTCCATCTTAGGTACACTCTGTCTCTAATAACCTAACTGGATCACTCATGGTGGAAGAAGAAGGGACTTCTGTGTCCAGAGGCTACCCTGGGGTGGGGTGGTGGCAAAAGACTGAGTCCTGCTAACTACTGCAGAAGTGAGCCTGGAGTTCCCCCACCTGATTTCCAGTCAAGCATTCAAATGATAGTGCAGCATCAGCTAACAGCTTGACTGCAACCTCAGAAAAGACTGGAGTCAGGGTCACTTTAAGAAACTGCATCTGTAACTCATTCACAAAATCTGTACAGTAATAAATGTTTGTTGTTTTAAGCTAAAAAAAGAGAAAAAAGAATGAATGAAAGAGTGTTGGAGGGACTATCCAAACTTGTTCTCTGGGTTTGGGGGAATGGGATTTGTTTCTGTGGCTATAGTTCTCCCTAGTCAATTTGAAAAGAGAAAAAGAAAAAGAGATTGAAAGAGGAAAAAACAAAAAAAGAAAGTAAACAAGTAAAAGAGGAAGAAGGAGATAAAGGAAAAGCAAAAGAAGACAAAAAAGGAGAGTAGAGAGTTGATTTCTGTGTCTTGGGCTTTTCCCTATGCTGGCTGCTGGTTTTGTGGTGTTGTGGGATTGGCGTATTTTAGATAGCATAGTATCTTCAAGATTCATCCACATAATATAATATTCCATTTCACTTGGGATATGTGATCTATAAATAAGGTGAACATTTAAATCAAAAATATTTTATTACAGTGAAAGAGAGATTTCCATTAATTCACTTTGAAATACTCCCCCTTACTTCAAACACTCATTCCACTGTTCATGCCACTCTCCGAAGCAGTTCTAGATGTCCTTCAATGTCCTGATTCAATTTAAAATGTTTTTCTTTTATGGTTATTTTAACTTTGAGGAAGAACCAGGAGTTATACCATGTCAGATCCACTAAATAAAGATGAAATCATTCTGCTAATGTTTTCAGAATCCTGCCTTTCTATTGGATGGTGACAAGCAGCAGCTGTTACTGTATTTTTTATCACACCTTATAAAGATACAGAGGAGGACTTCCCGAACTGCTTCAGAAAATGACAAGAACACTGGGATGAGTGTGTTTGACATGAAGAGGAATATTTTGAGAGAAAGTAACAGTAATACATCTTTTACTGTAAAATTAAAAATAAAACCTTTAAACATTTGTCATGTATTTATATCACCTTTTGTATGTATATACCACATTTTCTTTATCCACACATCCATTGATGGACATTTAATGGATGATATGCAATAAATTAAACAGTAGACACATAAACATTCACTGATTTTCTTCACTTTTATCTCTGGGTTTGTTTCTCTTTTCTTTATAACCACCACGCCATTTGAGGATTGGTGATGAAATGCACTAAGGTGGATTTTATGCTGTAAAATATCTAACCCAAAACATGCATTTTGCTTTCTTTCATAGGAATTACTGTAACTGCCATGGTGTATGTCTTTGTACTTTAGGTGTGAAATATACTACTGTTGTTGTGTGTATATGTGTGCTTATAACTGAAGTACTGGATAAAAGAATGGGGGAGAGGAGGAGATCTGATGTACTACTGAATAATATAATGGAAACACAATGACTAATTTCTAAAGTGTCTCAAATGTAATAAAGAGAAGTTGCCTTTTGACAATTTAATGATGCAGAATAGAATACATTGAAAGAACTGTCATTTGAATGTGAAAAATTAGGGTTTTAGAAAAAAAATTCTATAATCTTCATCATTGTTCAACTCCAAGATTAATTCACAAGGTCCTCATCAGCCTGGAACTTCCAAATGCATATGTTTTGTTGATCTTCAAAGATATTTAATTTTTATGTTGATATCTGTCAATACCTGGAATACATAAAATCTACTTTAGTACTTATTTTGTGATTTTAGCTGTATTTTATACTCATATTCCTTTTTCAATGTTTCTTGGAGGAGAAGACATCTATCCCACATGCTTTAAAATGTAATTTGGTCAGAAAGTTTGTCAAACCTTAACTGAACATTTGATAGAAGAGCAAAACAGTTTTTCCTTTTTGTAAAAATGATAGCAATAGGAAAGCACATGAATGGCACTTAGCTTCCTCCAAAACAAAGGACAAGCAATTCAGCTTCATTTATTTAGATGGTGGTGCCAAATGACCCACTTTGTTGTTTATGGACACATTCTGACAAAACAAGCACAGGATTGCCAGGTGCCAGCATATGAGCTGGGTGTATGTAGGTTACAAGTTAAGCATCACAGTAATTGGAGTAGTCAAATATATCATATTATTTGAATGAAAAATTGGCTCATGTTTGCTTTGGTCTTCTCCAGGGTAACAGCTAATGTTTTATGTCCTAGGAAAACCCTCAAGATGGGGCACATAAAGACAATTTGCATGTTATCCTTAAATCAAATATCAACAAAGGCTCTTGGAGACTTGAGAAAAGATCTGCCAAAAAAAAGAATCCCTTACATGTATCCCAGTATGAATCTTCTGTGAAAATGTTTTATGATTCTTACAATATAGATGATCATCACAGTCTTAAGAATGAGAGAATTTTGATGACTATTGCCAAGGCACTGTGGTTCATAAGGATAGCCAACTCCCAAACAAGTACTTTTGACCACATGGAACATATCTCCATTATCTTCACCTTAGTCAGTGGGAGCATAAGGTCGATTCAATCAACAGCGTGGGCTCTTCCGTAGAGAAAATAAAATCCTGGCATTTTAAATCTAGTACTTGAAGGGAAAATGCAGACAATCTGAACTTGAAGTTAAATTTTGTTTCCTGATGATTGGGATAAGGAAAAAGTAAGCAGTTTTAATCAGTGAGACCACAAGCTCTATTATTATTGTGTCCCAAATCTAAAAGTTTAAAGGAGAATGAAACATTAGTAATGCTAAAGACATCTGTCCCTCCTGTGAGAGGCTATGTGCATGGCTGAGAAATAATGTATTTTGGCAGAGAAATGGAGGGAAATGAGCATTCAGATGGAAAAATTATAGCATATTGATTGAAAGCACATAAATAACAAATGGAAGTAGGTTCAAGTTCCTGTTATGCCATTCATTAAGTATGTGATCTTGTCTGTTCTGGCTTGTGTCTAGATGTTCCCCCAGAGCCTCATGAATTCATAAGTAGGATTTTTCAGAGATCATTGGATCTAGAGGTTGTGATACTTGATTGATTGATGGTGCAAGGCTAGACTAAAGGGCACTAGGATTAAGAATGTGAGTGCTACCCACCCTAAGCAGTCTGGATAAGATATAAAGGGGCAGAAAAAGCTGTGGTCATCCCTTGCTTGTTTTCCTACGTTTTGTCCACCATGAACTGCTTCTCCTCTGCAGTGCCTGTCTGTCATGCTACCCTGCCTTGGAGACAAGCAATTATGGACTGAAACCTCTACAAACTGTGAGCTAAATAAAGCTTTCCTCCTTTAACTTTGGGTCTCAAGTATTTTGTCACAGCAAGAAAAGTAACTAAGACAAATTGGTACATGAGAAGTAGGGTCATTGCTATGACTGTACCTGACCATGTCATTTAGGAGTCTTTGGAGCTGGGAAGGGGAACAGTTAACAAAGGTTGGAAGAGGTTAGCTGAAAAAGTTGAGATGAAACACCTGAGACTGTACTTGATGGGAGATTCTGGTCAGAGCTCAGAGGACCTGAAGAAAGACTGAAATTCTGTCAGTAAGGACCAAGGTCTGGAGGTTTTTGCTGGGAAAAAGGACCACACTGGGTGTTAGACTCCAGAAACTATGTGTTATACCTCGATTGAAATTTTGTCTGCATTTTCTCCTATCCAGAGACTTTTCCTGAGACTGAGATTAAAGGCATTATAATAATTCATCTGGCAGAAGAAATTTCAAGGGAGTCTAATGTTCAGTTGGTGGCATGGCTTCTACTGGGGACTTTTGGCCAGGTTTATGTTTAGAATTAAGAGCAAGAGTCCAGAAGAATGATTTAAACTATTGTGAGTTTGGTCAGAAAGAAAGCATCAGTAAATCTGTGGAGCATAAAGACAGAACAGAGATCTTTATTGCAAAGAAGGAACAGGAGAATAAAAGAGAAGGCCTGAGGACAACATAAGAAGCAGCAGAAGTCCATCATTTGCTGCCTCAAAATTGCAAAAGTGAAAGACTGCTTTGAGAGGAAAGCCCCAGAGCACGATATTCACCAATGGCAGAGACCTAGGAATATTGTTCCTTGGATTTTTTGGTAGGCAATAGACCCCCAAAGTCAGAGAGAAGAAAATCTGACTTCTGCTCCAGTTACCAGCAGATCTTGGCATTGCCTACCTGGTTCTGGTTATAGGTACATGTAGAATACAAGAGTTGTGAGGTCAGAAATACTTCTACCCAGAT
>RJWT010001450.1:0-48271 GCA_004365215.1 Cuniculus paca
GCACAGTAAACATCATATGTATGAGGCTACTGCCAAGAAGGTACAACATACTATTTCCTGTAAATATTTTAATAGATAAAGGCCAGGGATTTAGCTCAGCAGCTTAAGTGCCTGCCTGGCAAGCGCAAGGTCCTCAGTTCAATCCCCGGTGCAGCAAAAAAAAAAATATTTTAATAGATAATAGTATACTCCAAAATAATCATTAAAAGCCGGGCGTGGTAGCTCACGCCTGTAATCCCAGCACTCGGGAGTCTGAGAAAGGCGGATCGTTGTGAGTTCGAGACCAGCCTGGGCTACAAAGTGAGCTCAAGGCCAGCCTGAACGGCATAGTGAGACCCTGTCTCAAAAACACCAGGGCTGGGGATCTAGCTCAGTGGTCTAAGCACCTGCCCGGCAAGCGCAAGGTCTTGAGTTCAATCCCCGGTGCCACAGAAAAATAAATAAATAAAATAAAATAACCATTAAAATAGTAAACACATAAACCAGTATTCAGCAGTGTATACAATGGTACGTCTTATGCTTTTGTACTTCAGGCAGCACGTTAGGTGTGTTTACACAGGCATCACCACAAACATAGGAGACGCGCATTGTGCTGTGATATGGTGAAGGCTGTAACACCACTAAGTGATAGGAATTTTTCAGCTCTAATGTAATCTGAGGCCACTATCACACATGTCCTGTCTAAAACATGGTTGTAGAGTTTATGACTGTATTTTAAATCATGAATTTGAGGACTTGGACAAATTAGATAACCTACCTGAGAGTCAGGTTCCTCACCTGTACTATCAGTAATACAAGGATTAAATAAGATAATATGTGTACAGAATTTACACAATGAACCCAGAAAGTTAGCAACACAATTTCATAATGAAAACTAACTCTTGGTTTTGAAATTTATATCAACAGATCCAAAAATCTTTACTGGGCCAAAAATAAATAAATAAATAAAAGATGAGTGGACATAAGAGAAGCAGTCAGCTTTGTTTCCTGGCTGTCCCTCTGACCAGAGTCTCTGAAATAGGAGGTTTCAACAGAAAAACAAGCCATGAAGATCTTGTGGCGCCAGTAGGACTTTAGGGCTCATGGGTCATTTGGGCCAGTCACACTCCTTTTCGTTCCTGGAGATTTAATATCTACCTACCTATTAAATGGCCATGATTTGGAGGACAGAAGACAAGAAGAATTGCTTTCAGCTGTCCCTTGTCTTTAAATAACCAGGGATACAAAACTTTTTAAACACAAAGAGACCATGTGTAAAACATTAGTTAAATGCAGATATAAATCTCATCTTTGACCAGTCCAGAGCTAATCAATATGCTTTTCTAGTCTCTTTGAACTTTGAGTTTTCTGGCAACAACAAAAATCTCGAACCCCATCCAAAACCATAGCCCAGACAGCCCAGCTTCGATACTCCCCTTCCTCCTGTCACATATTGTTGACAGAACTACTCACATTACCACATTCATTCCAGGGTGATTTAAATTCTTCTGGAAAAAAAAATGGGTTTGAACGACAGAAAATTGCCCTTGTAATCACTTAATAAGGACTCCTGGACAGGAATACAGAGCTATGAATGTGGATTGGATTTTAGCCTTTATAGATGACTTTTTCTCAATTATTTTCATTGAAAACTATGGTGATCTAATTTAAATAGCAAAGTAAACTGTAAACTGAGGAGGAAAATTACCCATAGTAAGAATTTCAAAGGAAATATAGATTGGTTTGTTTTAAGCTCAATGGCCCTTTGTCACATTACAAATTCACATATATGTGAAATGTATTTGTTTAACTGGGTCAGTTTTAGAGTAAAATTAAATTACTCTGCTCATTTCCAAAACATCAAGCACTTGATTTGGAAAAAAAAATCATGTCGTTGGATTCACAAAGCCGAGAATGAAGTAAGTAATGGGTGAGAAAGATGCACCCAGTCACTGCAGCCAGCATCCCTGGGAAAATTCATGCCTCAACGCTGCCCTGCAAGTCATTCCAACAGATTCTACTGTAATCCTAAATCGTTAGAGCAACCACTGCTGTTCCCAGTGCTCTCTTTGCCTCAAAGAGAGGAAGATTCAGAACATGCAGTCAAATCCTCTGTCTAGAAGAGTAATCAGCTGTTTTGTCATAAGTCCTGAGAACATCATCGAAAAAGTATACTGCTGAATGTTGGAGTTTCATACCTCAATATCACAGAGCCTTTGAAAATAAAGTGAGCACTGGCAAGAGATAATTTGATACAACAGTAACAAGGTAGCTTAATAGGGTTAACTGAACACAATTCACAAAGCCATTTTATTTTAAGTTCTTTCCAGAAAAAGCTAAGAACAATCCAGCCAACAATATTTCTCAAACATTCCGCTCTATGCCTAGCAAGCGAACCCTTCCCATTCCACATGTATATGTAAACATTTATATAAAGTAGGAGGTCAAAACTTGGAGAGTATAACCCAAGGCGATGCTTGCACAGTGTTCCTGTTTTTGACTTGAATCACAGTTGTGTCACAGTGTTCCTGATTTTTTTTATTTTTTTATTTTTATTTTTTTTTTGCAGTACCGGGGACTGAACTCATGAACTCGCACTTGCCAGGCAGATACTTAGGCCACTGAGCCAAATCCCCAGTCCTTGTGTTTTTGAGACAGGGTCTCACTATGCTGTTCAGGCGGGCCTCAAGCTCACTTTGTAGCCCAGGCTGGTCTCAAACTCACAACGATCTGCCTGTCTCAGCCTCCAGAGTGCTGGAATTACAGGCGTGAGCCACCACGCCCAGCTAGTATTCCTGATATTAAAGGACCCTGAAAGGTCATTTGCCTTGCTACTCCATTAGCGGCATGGGCATCAATAGGGAGAAACAAGTAAAAATAGAGTAGGAGGTCTGCCTCACTCTTACTGACTCATAATTTGCATTTTGACAGAATCACCAGGTGATTCACCTGCACACTGAAGGTTAAAATATTCAAATATGCCACATTCAGTCACTTGCCTCGCTCTGAGCAACACTGAACACAATGGTTAGACCAGCCTCATTCAGTCAGTGTCAGGTCCTTTACAGAGTGTTCTGTCTGAGTCACAGAGGGGAAAGGGGAAGCACACTTATTTCAGGAAGTCTTGTACAATCTAACAAAGTTAACAACTTTTTCACTACATTCAAATACCTATTCTTAGCAGCCCTGCTGATAGGTCAAAGGAAAGAGAAGCAGAAAATGGAATGGGTTCAAATAACAAACGAATGAAGGGTAGTACAGAAGCTGAATCTACCAGAGACAGGAGGAGTAATTTCACCAAATTATCAGATCCAAAATCGTCTCTGCACTGTGGCTAATTTATTGCTCTGGAAGCTTAAAAGCTTGAGTCTCTTGCATTTCATTTCAGATTAGTAATTTGTATCTACTACTTCTCTGTGACTTAAACTGAATGCCCTGGAATTACTAAAATGAAATTATTAGATGATTTGCCTGCTCACTCTGTAGCTCCTGTAAGTTTCATGTTTGTAACAGGACTGGAATCTGAGCAATAGAAAACTCTCTGTGGGTTAATAACTGTTCAACCTGTAAACCAAAAGCTAAAGATTTACAGTAATTTTATATGTGTGACCCAGGGATCCTCAAACTTAGCTGTACATTAAAATAACCTGGGTAAGACTTCTAAATACTGCTTCTTTGAGGAATAATAAACATATAATACGCCATATATATTTATTTCATTGTACAATTGAATGAGTTTTGACATATATATGAAACCATATATATATATATATACATATATATATTTACCACAATCCAGCTAACCACGTCTAAAATGTCTTCTTACCCTTTTGTGATCTATCCCCCATCCTGAAATCACTGACCTGTTTTCTGCACTATAGTTTGGCTTGTATTTTCTAGAATTTTATGTAAATGGAAACTTATGATGTGTATTCTTTTTGAATGGAAAGTGTCTGGCTTCTTTCACTGGGTGTAGTTGCTCTGAGATTTGTCCATGTTACATGTGCTAATAGATTGTCCTTTTTATCTCAGAGCAGTACCCCATGGTATGAGTGAACTGCAGTTTGTCTAACCAGCCACAATAGTAGAGCAATTTGGTGATTTCTTTTCTTTTTTTTTTTTTTAAGGGCAATTACAAGTGTTCATTTCTCAAAGTTAAAACCTAGAAGTGGACACAATAAGTGTATTTTTAACTCTTAAAAAACTATCAAACTAGCCACGTGTGGTGGCACACACTTGTAATCCTTAGGAGGCTGAGGCAGGAGGACCATTGCGAGTTCAAGACCCCCCTGGGCTACAAAGTGAGCTCAAGGTCAGCCTGAATAGCATAGTGAGACCCTGTCTCAAAAAGACAAAAAAAAAAAAAATCAAGCTAGGGGAACAAGGATGGGGGAGGTGGAAAGGAAAAATAAAAAGGAAAGAAATTTTGGCCAAGCATGGTGGCACATGCCTGTAATTCCAGCATGCAGGAAGCTGAGGCAAGAGGATCCCTGTGAGTTTGAGGCTAGACTGGGCTGCATACTGAGTTCAAGGCCAGCCTCCTGAACTACATAATGACACCCTGTCTCAAAAAAAAAAAAAGAAATTTTAAACTACATTGATATAAAAATGTAATTTATGAAAGTGTGTTGATATAGCAGAAAGAGTTTAAAGGAAATTTTCTAGCATTGAAACACACAAAAAATTGAATTCTTAGCTCAACAACTGATTTAATAAATAAATTCATTAGCCAGGCCTGGTGGTGCACCCCTGTAATCCCAGCACTAGGGAGGCTGAGACAGGAGGATCGTTGTGAGTTTGAGACCGGCCTGGGCTACAAAGTGACTTCAAGGCCAATCTGAATGGCATAGTGAGACCCTGGCTCAAAAAGCAAGGGCTGGGGGTTTATCTCAGAGGCCTAAGCGCCTGCCTGGCAAGTGCAAGGTCATCAGTTCAATCCCTGGTGCCACAAAAAAAAAAAAGAAAAAAAATTCATTAATAGCAATAATAGGCAAATAGTAGTCAATGCAGAAAAACCTCAAGTAGTAATTATGCCCTACTTTGAAAGAATTATGTTCTCAGTCCTTACATGTGAACATCATATAATAACTTTTTCCAAATAATGTTGTATGGGATGGGGATAAACAAGAGTAACTTTGCAAAGAAATTTCGCAAACATTTTCCTCAGTCAGGTGATCAAGATTAAAGTCAATAGTGAGAAGTTTAGCCAGGCATGGTGGCTCATACCTGTAATCCCAGCACTCAGGAGGCTGAGGCATGAGAATCACCACGAGTCTGAGGCCAGCTGGGACTATAAAGTGACTTTAAACTAGCCTAAACTACATAGTGAGACCCTGCCTCAAAAACTAAAAAAGTAAAACAATAGTGAGAAGTCACATCAGTAGTGTATGCCTTGACATGGTGATGAAGGGAAGAATACTTTAGTTCTAATGATTCACCCATTAATCCAGAGCATCATTCCACTTATAATATACATATATATATATTTTTTATATGTATATATTTTATATATATATTTTTTTTTTGGTCTTTTTGAGACAGGGTCTCACTGTGCCGTTCAGGCTGGCCTTGAGCTCACTTTGTAGCCCAGGCTTGTCTCGAACTCACAACGATCCTCCTGCCTCAGCCTCCCGAGTGCTGGGATTACAGGCGTTCATCACCACGCCTGGCTAATAAATATATTTTTAAAACCCCAATTAGATGATAGTTTAAATAGTATCTGACCAAAACTGCTGAAAATTATCAAAGTCCTCAAAGAAAGAGCAAAATTTTGGAAACCCTCTGTGGCAAAAGAAGCCTGAGGAAAACATACAATTATCCTGCTGTCCTAGACAGAATCCTGGAAAGAAAAAGGCACAAGGTAAAAACAAAGAGACTGTGAGTAAAGTATAGATTCTAATAATAATGTCAATAACAGCCCATCATTATAATAAATGTGCCACAAATGTGTCAGATGCTACTACTAGTGACATGGGTAATGAGGAATATGGTAATTATTTCTTTGCTGTAAATTTAAGTCTAGTCTGTAGCAAGCAGTTTATTATCAAAGAATTACATTAAATATTGCAGTTGTAAAACTAATGGTTAAAGTTACCAAGCTAGTTGTTCAAATTTTAAAAAATAATTGGAAATAAAAGTTGAAAAGAGATATAGAAAAAGAAAAACATAGTAAACACCAATTAGGTTTTTCATTTTTTATGCACCATAAATACTGGGTTGAATGGATGCATCAATAAATAAAACTATGAATATATTATTATTACTATTATTATTATTTTGGTACCAGGAATTGAACTCAGGACCTTGCACTTGCCAGGCAGGCACTGTGCCACTGAGCTATATCCCCAGCATGAATGTATTATTTTTTTAAGAAATTGCCAAACTGTTTTTCAAAATCTTACCATTCTGTTTACCCACCAGAAATGTGTAAGAATCCCAGCTGCTCCATACCCTCTCTAACAGTCTGTATTATTAGTATTTTTAATTTTAGCCACTCTAATAGATGTTTTTTAATTGATCTTTTATCCTGCCACAATGGTTAACTCATTTATTAGTTCTGTACTTTTTCATAGATTTCATAAAATCTTCTACATAGATAATTATGTTGTCTGAGGATAAAAACAGTTTTCTTGCCCAATTGATTTATTTTATATTTTTTTCTTGTCTTATTTCAATGACTAGAATCAGTGTAATGTTAAACAAAAATAGTAACAGTGGACACCTTGCTTCGTTTGTGGTTCTAGAGGAAAAGTAAATAGGCTTCACCATTAAATATGAGTTTAGTTTCAGGTTTTCATAGGTGCACTCTCTCAAATGGGAGAAAATTGCCAGCAGTTGGCTTTATTTTAAAATCAGAAATTAAAAATAAATAAAATCAGAAGTGGATCTTGTATTCTGTCAATCCTTTCCTTCATCTAGTGAGGTATCCATGTACATTAAAGTCTATTCTTATGGTGAATTATGATGACTGACTTTCAAATATCAAACTAACCTTGCACTCCCAGGATAAGTTTGTGATATGTTATCTTTCTTACATATCATTAGGTTCCATTTTCTAATAGATTGTACACCTATACTCAAATTTTCTAAATAGATTTTATACCTATACTCATTAGAATATTGGTCTTTAGTGTTCTTGTTATGTCTGTCTGGATTTAGTATCAGATTAATGCTGATCTCATAGAATAAATTGAGATTTTTTTCTCCTTTTCCATTTAATTGGAATGTCTGTGTGTAAAGTCACTATTTTTTGTTCCCTAACTATTTTACAGAATTCACAATTTAGAGCTGAAGTTGCATTTATGGGAGGTTATTTCTTGTTTGTTAGTTTTTCAAAATACTGGGGATTGAACTCAGAACTGAATTCATATTAGGCAACCACTACACCTCTAATTAATATCCCCAGTCCTTTAAAAAAAATTTTTGGAGGCCGGGCGTGGTGGCTCACACCTGTAATCCCAGCACTCGGGAGGCTGAGACAGGCGGATCGTTGTGAGTTCGAGACCAGCCTGGGCTACAAAGTGAGCTCAAGGCCAGCCTGAATGGCATAGTGAGACCCTATCTCAAAAACACAAGGGCTGGGGATCTAGCTCAGTGGCCTAAGTGCCTGCCTGGCAAGCACAAAGTCATGAGTTCAATCCCCGGTGCTGCAAAAAAAAAAAAAAAAATTTTTTTTTTGGAGGCAAGGTCTGCCAAAATTGCTTGCACTGGTCTCAAACTTGCAATTCTCCTGCCTCAGCCTCCCAGATAGTGCCACCATACCTAGCTCTTTATGGAAAGATTTTTAACCACTAATTCAATTTTTTTAATTAATGCAAAACTATTCAAATTATCTATTTTATCTTTAATAAACTTTTGCAATTCATGTCTACAAATGCCAAATTTTCCATTTCCTCTAAGTTGATAAAGTTACTAGAATAAAGTTGTTCTTGATAGCCCCTGTAATAACATTTTTAGTATCAGTAGAATCTGTAGTAATGTCACCTCTCTCATTCTCGATTTTGGTAAATTTGTCCTCTCATTTTCCTTATCAGTCTGACTAGGGGGGTCTATCAATGTTATTGATTTTCTCAAAGAATTAGATTTTATTTTTATTGATGTTTCTCTATTGTTTTTCTGTTTTATATTTTGCTATTTCTTCTCTCATTTTTATTATTTACATGCTTTTTAGTTTAGCTTCACTTTGCTTTTTCCAGATGCATAATGTGTAATTTAAGATCATTGGTTCAAGCCCTTTGGTATTTTCTAGTAGAAGTGTTTAGAGCTCTACATTTCCCTGTAAATGTGTTTTAGATAAATCTCACAAATTTTAATGAGAAGTTTTCACCTAGTTCCAAAATTTTTCTGATTTTCCTTTTGATTCTTCTTTGATCCATGCATTATTTAAAAGTATAAAATTTTTCCCAAGTAATTGAATATTTCTAAGCTATCTTTCTGTTATAATATCTAGTTTAATTCCACTGTAGCCAGAAAACACACTTTGTCTAATTTGAATCTTTTAAAACTTGAGGCTTATTTTGGGATTGAACTCATGACCTCATGCTTACCAGGCAAGCGTTTGAGCCACTGAGCTAAACCCCGGGCCCCTTATTTTATAGTCTTGAAAGTGGTCCATCTTGGAAATTTTTCTGTGTGCACTTGGAAAGAATATGTACACTGATGTGTGGAATGTTTTTAAAATGTCAATTAAGCCAAATTGGCCGATAGCGTTATTCCAGTCTTCTATATCCTACTGGTTTGCTGTCTACATGCTTGAGCAATTATTGAGAGAAAAGTGTTGAAATCTCCAACCATAACTGCGGGTCTATTTCTCCTTTATGCTTCTTAACATCCCCTCGCCAAGGCCATATACCATACCAGTTAATTCAGACTCTCTGGAGACATAATCTTGGCGTCTGCAGTTCATTAGTTCACCTGAGTGATTTCAATATATAGTCAGGTCTATGAACCACTGCGTTATACAGTCCATATTAAGAATTCAACAAATTCAAGAAACGAATAGTGAAATCTACCAGATGTCAGAAATTGTGCTAATTATTTCAATATATTATTTCATCCAATCTTCATACCTGCCTTTGGGGTATGCATTATTTGCTCTTATCTTATTGAAAATAAAGTGAATGGTGAACAATTGGCGATCAGATATCTGATTGGAATTTAGCTAGGATTAAAATTCAGGTTTCCTCCCTCAAAGTTTATCACAGTTATTTATATTTTGTTCTGTGAAGGTGTTTATTGACTTGAAGTCTATCTATACATTTACCCTGTCCCCCAGTACACTGCTTGGGTTGGGGGCAGGAGCCATATCTAATCCACACCTTACGATTTGCACTGGACCCACCACAGTGTCTGCAAACTGGAGATGATTCTAGGGTTTTCCTTTTTCCTCTGGGAAGATCTAAGTATCTGGGTTCAGTTGACCACATAGTAGTCATCAATCTGCCTTTTCATGGTCGATCCACCATCTAAAGTTTACATCAGGCTGTGATTAACCTTGACACATAGGCTCTTCTCCAAAGAAAACCTCAGGCTACAGACTCTCAGTCTGCTTCACTCCACTTAACGCACAGCACAGGCAGCCAGGAACCAGGTTTTGCACGGAGCTACTCTACAAGTCTGGGGCAAGATCACAAAGGTAGAATGGCTTGGGGTGCAAAGCCTCTGTATAAAACCTGATTTGTTTTGTGCAGTTCCAAGTGCTGGTATGCTATGATTAATTAACTTGGCCAAGAATTAATTTTTTAAAATTAGGAATGATTTGATTCATCCCTCCAGGTGAGCTGCTTAGCTGCCTCCAGGGAAAAAATAGATTAAAAAAAGGATCACTAGTGTTTTAGAGACTGCATATTCCCAGAGGTATAGAGAAAGGCTAATGACATGCCTCTTGGGCATTCTCTCTCATTTTCTCTCTCATTCTTGTTCTCTCTCTTTCTCTTTTTGCTTTTTCTCTCTCTCATTCACAGGTATCCTAGCTCCAACATACACTAATGAATTTATGTGAGTTTTTCCTTTTCAGAAACATTCAACAATACAAACCCTTCTTCCCTTAAAAAATCAACTTCTTTGACCTATTTTCTTTACCTGTTTTCTTCAGATTCCTTTACCTGACTCCTCGAAATATGGATAAGTCACATTTCAATGTCAAAACTTTATACAAGTTGTCAGTGCTACTTTTCCTATTTCCACCCCCCCTCCCCGGTACCAGGGATCAAACTCATGACCTCACGATTGCCAGGCAGGCTCTTAGGCCCCTGAGCTAAATCCCTAGCCCTTTTCCTATATTCTTAATGTTTTCTCTGCCACGGCCAAAAGTAAAAAACAGCCACAAGTTTAGGCTTGGGTGTTCTTTTCTTGAGGAATTATTTCTTTTAAAAACAGGTCTACAAAAAACTGAAAGTTTTGGGATTTTTGTTCTTCATTTTATTTTGGTTTTTGGTACTGAGGATGGAACCCAGGGCCTTTGCACTGAGCTACTTCCCCAGCTTCTTTCCCCCCTCCCGCTTTGGGGAACAGTGTCTGGGCTAAATCACTGAATTGCCTTAGGCTGGGCAATCCTCCTGCCTCCTGCCTCCTTCCTGTAATCCTCCTGCCTCAGCCTCCCAGAATGCTGAGATTACAGGTATCTACCACCATATCCAGCTACTAGATGGATTTAAAAAGAAAAATATCAGTCCTATCTCTGCCACTTACCACAACCACTTTCTCTTCCCCTAAGCTTGTCTTCAGTACAGGTAGAAATATTTTTACATAGCTATAAAGTTCATGTAATTTACATGTTTTACTTTTTTGCTTATCACCATTTATAAAACATCTTTCTTTATCCTTGCATAATCTTTTGATTTACTTTCCTTGAATTCAAGGCCAGCTGGGGCTTCACAGTGAGTTCAAGGCCAACATGAACTACATAGTGAAATCCTGTTTCAGAAAGAAAAAAAAGAGATCAGTTGAAGGCTAGCTGGGCATGGTGACACATACATGTAATCCTAGCATTCCAGGAGGCTAAGGCAAGGGGATAACAAGTTCAAGCCCAGCCTAAGCAACTTAGTGATTTAGTAAGACTCTGTCTCAAAACAAAAAAACTTTAAGGTTCAATCTCTGCACCTAATCTGTAGATGTAGCTCAGTGCCTGGGCCTTGGGTTCAGTCCCCAATGCCACTAGCTAACTAATTACCTACCTAAAAAAATAAATAAAATAAAAGGCTGGGGATTTAGCTCAGTGGCCTGAGCACCTGCCTGGCAAGCGTGAGGTCGTGAGTTCAATCCCCGGTGCCAAAAAATAAATAAATAATTAAATAAAATAAAAACAAAGGAAAGAAAAGAAAAAAGAACAAATGAATCGAGGGTTTCCAGTGTGTGTGGCAAAGGCGGGGCTGTGGACAGGGGATTCAGGTCAGATATGATCGGTACACCAGCGTCACAGTTGTCTCCTATAAACTGGTCTGTGGGAGCTGGGTCAAAGCAGCCGAGCTGAAAGCCAAACACAGACAGCAGCTGTTGAGGATGTAGACTCTGGATAGAGTGGATAGGAGCTGGGTGTGGTCAGCCAGAAGCTGATTTCCACCCCACCCTTCAGGCTCAGTAACTGGGACTGAGAAGAGAGAACTTCCCCTGTCGCATTCCAGTAGCCTCTCTGGGCTTAGAGACAATGCTAGAGACTGACTGCTAGCTGTCTGCCAGCACTAGCACACCTCCTGCAATGATGCCCTCCTCCCCAAGACATGCAGGCTTCTGCGAATGGTACGTCCAGAGAGCCAGGGTACAGGACTGACCTTTTCTGCCACCTCACCCAGGCAGAGGTCACTCACCTTTTCGGCCGCTACAACCCTATGTGTGAGGTCCAAGTCAATCCCACTACTATCCTTGAGGGACTGAGTGAAACTGCAGTGTGTGTGGGTCTTTCCTGCATTGCACAAGTGAGTGCTGAACTGCACAGGCAACATAGTCCCCTTCCACAGCTTCCCAGAATGCTTGTCAAGAGTCCCATGGCTGCATCACTGAGCAGGGAATCTTCATCATTCATTTCAACATCACTCTTCTTGGAAACCTGACTGCTCCATTCTCCAAAAATAATCCATCAAACTTTCTCTTTGCTGAAGTCATCCTGCAAAAACTTCCATCACCAAGTTCCCCACATTAGGTTCCTTGCTTCATTATGTAACAACAGAGTCAAGAGGAAGACAGGGAATCAGATAATGACATCTTTTTTTTTCTTTCTTTCTCTCTTTTAACTTTTTACCATGAAAAGCTTCAAAGACACACAAAGCAAGAAATAATGGAATAATGAGCCCTCATGTATCTGCCACAGAGTTTGGACTGTCTCCACCTGTGCTAATCTTATTTCATGAATTGCCCCACCCCCACAACTATTCATTTTAACTGGAATTTTTCAAAAGTACATCCCAGACACAGCATCATTTCACTCATAAATACTTCAACATGCATCTATAGCTAATAAGGACCTGCTTTTCTAACACAACCTCTGTAGGCTCTTGTGTTTATTTAGTGCTGGTGGTATCTGTTTAGCATTTAGTGTTAGTGCAATAAACCATGTAAAACTCTTTATGTCTCTCATTCTATGAAATCTCCATCAGCAGAGAAACACTTTGGAAATTCACGAACTCCCCAGGAGAAAGAATGCAATGTCCTGGTCCTGAGTACCTTGCTATTTGCTTTTTACTCCTGGGGAGAAGCGCTCAGGCGCAGGAGTTTCAGAGCTTGGATTGAGAAGCGTGTTAGAGCTTGACTTTGTTCCATCTCCCCTGGATATTCAGGTTATTAAAAAAAAAAAAGCATCATCTCTTCTTCAGCTGAAAACTGTGTTTTTTCAAGGACTACCTTACACTATCACTTAAAGTTCTATTGTCAAAACACAAATGCCTGAGATTTGTGTAAAGATAATACCTTAAAAATAGACACCATTGAACAGAAGAACTTCGGGGAATCTAGTTTGCATGTCTGCTGATCAGACTTGCATGCATATGTAACAGAGGGAAACTATTGCTTCACACAGAAGCAATCTGTCTTTCTGTCTGCTGTGTGTTCTTCCTTTGCAATCTCTGCCCCTAATCTGTATATCTGTTTTCCAGAGAGCAATGGAGTAGCCACATCTGGCTGACTTAATGCAGTAAAAGTGGGGATTTCATGAGCATGGCTTGGAGGGAGCCTTTGCCCCAGACAGGCTAATAAACCCATCCCAAGTCACCAAGATCCCACACAGGCTTTGGGCTGCTACCTGTGGCCCTAACCCAGGTCAGTCCCTGTAGACAGTCAATCACAATGTATAGCTGATATGCTCTTTAAAAACTCATGTGCTTAGGGCTGGGGATCTAGCTCTGCAGTCTAAGCGCCTGCCTGGCAAGCACAAGGTCGTGAGTTCAATCCCCGGTACCGCAAAAAAAAAAAAAAAAAAAAAAAAACCTCATGTGCTTTCTTGTTACTGCCCTCCTCCAGGTTCTCATCACTTATGCAAGAGTGTGCCAGGGATTAGGTCACACTAAACGGAGGAGCTGCCAAGAGCTGCAGTTGTGGGTGAGGGGTGTGCTTAAAAAGAGTCACGGATGCTGACAACCAGCCAGCACTGCACCTAGCACTCACGAAAACAGGGACAGTTGGCACCTGCTTTGACAGATGCTCCCCCCACCTGGAACCTTCAAATGTCTTCATGACTTACCCTCCTCTGCCCATATAGCCCCTTTCAGGTCCCTATGCAAATATCTCAAGGCAGGGACCAGACCACCCTACCACTCTCAAACCCTTTATTCTGCGTAGTTTGTCCCTAACCCCTTATGACAACCTGCTACATATTTGTTTGACCTGATACATATGTGTTATCTGTCATTGGTTTGGTCACCACTACATCCCACTCTGTATTTTCAACAGTGTCAGGCATATGGCAAAGATTCAACACATGTGTGCAGAATGAGGAGCTTCTCGAGAACAAGATCTCAACCTTTTCTTCTGCCACACAGTGCTGAGCAGAGTGGGCACGGGTCACTGAATGCTCGTTTGCAGAGTAAGAGGCTCCTGGGAAAATCACAGAGGAGACAACAGGCACACTTTTCAGGGCTGTCGATCACCCAGAAAACCCATCTGTTCTAATAGGAATGTCTCGTTCTTAAATGTCTGTCCTTTGTGAATGCTACAGTTGGTAAATCCCAGCTCCTAGATTTCTGATTTGTTTCTGGACTTTGTTCCTGCCCTGCAGGATCTGCATGACAGTTCCCGACAGCCTGATGCTAACAAATTTTCAAGCACATACACTTTAAGAATAATATATCCTTCTCAGAGCTACACCACTGAAAGGTGTTCCTTCAACAACAGAAAGATTTATTAGTTTCTTCTCCCACAGAAAAACCACAGAAATATTTCCTTCTCGACTGCACCAGCAAGTTCCAAGTTTCATTAAAGAACCTGCCAAATGCTTCCTCCTAGCCTGTGTGGGAAGAAATTAAGATAAAGAGCATTTGAAATTCTACCTCTGCACACCTGCCTCGTACCTTATTCCCTCCTGGCAGATCCTCTTCCTCTTTCTCCAAGGTCAGAGCTGTGTGACCTGCTTCCCTAGGCAGCTGGGGCTCTGGGTCCTCCCATCCCCCCTCCCTCTGGGATTAATAATAGATAGCTTTTACTGAATTGTGCACCTGCCCTTAGCCAGGCATTGCACATTACAAAGTGGCTCAAATTCTTAACACCCCCACCCCAGTGGAAAAGAACTGTAACCTGAGTGTCTGCTGCCTGGACAGCGCCTGCATTCATAGCGGTAAAATCTACCCTCTGTCTCTGCCACCAGCCACCACCTTCCTCCAGTATGTTTGCAGAAAGGGAATTGGTTTCTCATCTCCAGTGCCAGTCTGTGCTACGGCTTGTCTTTTCACTTTCTGCGGTTCCTAAACTCCACACACAGCTGGGACCTCTGCTCACTGCACGGTGGACCCTGGCCTATGACTCAGGGCTTCCATTTTCCCTTGATGAGACATTGGTGGTGGCCTGAGGCCATAGTAGGTAGAATTACGATCCCTGAGAATGTCTATATCCTGGAACCTGTGACTGTATTACCTTACATGGACTCCATAGATGTGATTAAGTTAAAGACCTTGAGATGGAGAGATGACCCTGGATTATCCCACTAAGAACAATGTAATCACAAGGATCCTTATAAGGGAAAGAGGAAGGCAAGGGACTCAGAGTTGGGAAAGATGAGTATGGGAGCAGAGGGTGGAGTGAACCCAGGAAGGGCCAAGATAGCCTTTGGGAGCAGAAAAGGACCAGGAAATGCTGTCCCCTGGAGCCTCCAGAAAAAAGCAGCCTTGCGGACACCTGGACTTTAGGACTTAGGGACTCAAGACCAAGCATGTAACAAATGTTTGAAGTCACTGTCATCCTTTGTTACACCAACAGTAGGAAACTAACTCAAGGGATGATGCAAGGAAGCTACACTATTCTTCGTGCTGGGAATAGAGCGGTGAGCACAAAGGACAAAACTATCCAAGCTGTCTTGTGCTTATATTCTGAGGGAATCCCTCCAAGATGCCCCCATTCAACAGGGTTCACCCAATCTTTGCTCCCTCCTCCAATAGGGTATTTTATAAGGTACAGATTATTCACAGAAATACATTTCCCATAATCTGAGTTACTTGGACATCTTGCTACATGCCTAGATAATTCCAAGAGTAATCCACATCTGACTTCATTTCTCCAGTTTCTGCTCCTTTCTGGGTCCCTCGGCCACTATGAGATCAAGAGACCTCACCTCATCTTACTCTTCCTATTATCTTCTGATCACCTATGAGTAACTGTTCTCTCTCTCTGTCTCTCTCTCTCTCTCTCTCTCTCTCACACACACACACACACCACAAACACACATGAAGCATGATGACAGTCTCAGTCTAAATCCATGTTAGTGAGGGGAGAGTCTTGCTAAATGCAATACATCCTACCCAATTAAGTAAACACATGTCTTTATGTTTGCTATGCAGAATAGCTCCAATCACTTTCCTCACCTGTGGACTATGCACAGGGCCTACCTATGTACTGGAAATGTTATCTATCACTGTGCATTTATGATCATCACCCCTGCTACACCAAGAAGTGGTCATTGCTCTCTTTCTTTCTTTTTTCTTTTTGTCTTTTTGAGACAGGGTCTTACTATGCCGTTCAGGCTGGCCTAGAGTTCACTTTGTAGCCCAGGCTGGTCTCAAACTTGCTATGATTCTCCTGCCTCAGCCTCCCGAGTGCTGGGATTACAGGAGCGTGCCACCACGCCAGGCTGTGATTTTTCAATATACTGGGCCACCTCCAATTCCTCCTTAGGGCTTCCCTTGTTTTAACAGTCTTTACTAGGTGAAAGGTTTCTGTCCTAATATAAATTACTGGACATTATGGCAGTCTAGCCTGACCACTACCCCCTCCCTCCCCTTCAGCCCTGATTACAACTTCCTCCTTCCCTTCCCATGTGCGCCAAAATTCCCATCAGTCAGTTGCACGTCATCAATGCTCATCCTAAGCACCGTTTCCTTCCAGTCAGGGGTCATATAACCCCTGCCCCCTCCATACCTGGCAGAGAAAATAGCTCAACCACACCAGTTAGGCATTCCTCTCTGCGTCCTCAGCCCCCAGTAAATTTCTCCTTTTGGTACCTCCTGCTTCTCTATTGCGCCAAAATACCCTAACACTAGGAACTGAATTTACAGTCCCTGTCCCCTATCCACAATAAGCTGTCAAGAGTTATAGAATTTTTCGTCTTCTAATTATAGAAAGGAATCCCTCAAGTATAAATATGTGTATGTGCATTCACGCCCATGTGTATATATATGCTAGGAATTGAGCCTAGGATCTCCCATATGCTAGGCAAGTACTCACTGCTGAGCCTGAGCTATACCCCCAGCCCAATCCCTTTTTTTTAATCACTTATAAATGACTCTTTCCTCCTGTCTTATGGTTTTTCCTAACAAAGAATGAGGACAATTCCAATCAAGCACAGGCACCTCAAGCAAATTATTTTGATTAAATCAGACTAACTTTGGGCACTCAAGGAATTCAGGAGGAAAAATTGTTGACTGTAGATTCCAATTAAGTTTACCACCATTAGCTATATAATGCTGGTCACAGAGTAATTATTATAATATATATAGTAAGGTTTTTTTTGTTTTTTTTTTGGCGGCACCAGGGATCGAACTCATGACCTCATGCTTGCCAGGCAGGCGCTTAGGCCACTGAGCTAAATCCCCAGCCCTCATATAGTAAGTTTTATGTGTTTACTAGGTGCCAGGAAATTTATCCAATGTTTTATTTGTCTTAGCTCATTTAATCCTTACCAGTGAGGTTGGGGCTATTATCACCCACATTTTACAGATGAGGAGATTGTAGCTGTGAAGGATTAAGAAAATTGTTTGAAGATCATACCACTAATAGGCAGCAAAGCCAGGGCTCAAACTTGGGTTTTCCTAACAGTCACACCCCAACCACTGTGCCATACTACTGTGATACACTTCAGTACCTTCAAGGCTGTGGAGGGCAGTACTTTCTGGCTCCATTTCTATTGTTAAGTGAAAACGTTAAGGGAGAAAAGGAGGGAAAATGTCATGACCAAGTTTGGTCAATATGAGAATTATAGATAGATGACAAAAATCTGAAAATGATTAATCAGTGGTAAGTTCAGAAGTTGGTGGTCTATGGTCAAGACCAGCAGAGAGACTGGTGGTAACATTTATTTTAAAATTGTCAAAGACTTCCACCTCCATTTAGATGCCTTTAAATAAATGAAAGTCTAAAGTACTCTAAAGAGAATCCCAGCAGGAACAACAAGCCAAGAATCATTGGCTTACAAAATAATGGGGGTTGCTTCTTCCCAAGTTACCATGCACAGAAGCAAAACTTGGCAGAATCTGAAACAAAGGATTTCGATCCTGTTCCTACCATTGCTTCCAGAGAAGGAAGCATAACAAACCACTGGGTTCTATCTACTACCATTCATGAGATCCAGACCCTGCTTGGAAGAGAATTTTACCCTGCTCTCTGCCCAGAAAAGTCAGTTCCTCTGGTGGCAGCCCCCAAAGCCCTACCTTCAAGGTGAAATTTTTCTACCCCTATTTATTTTCTGCAGACTTTTGTATGTGGAGAGAAACTTCCACATACAATTGAGCAGCTCTGACACCATCTTCATTGAGTAATTCATGGTGATGTCACACCAGCCAGGCACTAAGGGAAGCCCTGTTTTTATGGGTTGGCTCTTAATTTAGGAATTTTTATTTTCTGACTTCCCTCCCTTTTTCGCTGGACTCCACTGCTTTTGAGGCAAGATGCCTGAGTGGTGATGCGTCGCCTGCTTTTGAGAAAAGAAATTCCTGCTGGTTGAGAAACAAACGGTAGAGTGAAGGCAAAATGCGTGCGTAGAATAGTACGTCTAAATTGGTGAACTGGCTCAAGAGGAAGGACCTGTGGGCCTGCTGTGGGCGTTGTTGCTCCTGATAGGGTTTGTGAAGCTAAACTGAGAAGAAAGGCTGGCGGGAGGATTCACAGCCACCCCCTGACCCTGGGGAGCCACGGTCTTCTCTGTGGCACCTGAGCAATCACATCTAGCTCATGTTCTTACCTCTCCCCCTTGCTTCTCAGCTGCTCTGTGCAGCGAGACAGCAAAGGCAAGTTTGGCAGAGCTCACCCGTAAAAGCCTAATCCAAACAGCATGTCCGCTGAGCTCAGCGGGTGACTCATGTGCAGTGATGTGTGAGGCCAGCAAGCAGAGATTAGGATCTGGCCCGCCTGCCAGCTTGCCCTGCACTTCCTTTGATCAACTCTGATGGTTTTTAATTCTGCAGAAGCAGCTTCCTGCCAGCAGCAAGCAGTTTTCGGTGGAGACTGGAGCTTCATGTCTATGCTGACCTACTTGTCAGAGGCCAGGCAGGAGTGTGTTGAAGGCCTACAGACTGACAATTTAGGCTCACTGCCTGCAGAGAGCCAAGAGGGGAGCCTCTTTCACCGAGGTGCCCACGGTGACATCAGAAGCTTGCTTCTCAGCCAACACTAGCAAGGCCATGCGTGTGAGCAGCCTGGCTCCAGACCTGCTCCTGGCACAGGTTAGAATCACTGGGCAGCAAAGCAAACTGGGACTCTCCAGACTTTTTTTGGTAAGCTGGGGCATCTCTCAGGATAATGTCTGGCACAAAACGAAGTGCTCCCTCAGTTCTTCAGAAGTACCATTTCACATCTGTTTTGTTCACAGTAGAACGCATACAGAGTATATTGCTTTCTGGAATTGTCTTACTGCTTGGTTGGAAAGTCCTAAATTACCACTGCCAAGCAGGGCACCTGAAATCAGTTTTCATGCATTCTTGTTCCCACTCTTCCTCTGTCTCACTCTCTCCTTCCTCTCTCTTATCTCAGGAAGCAAAACAGTGGTTCTAACCTTGACTGCCTGTTAGAACCATCCTAGGAAAGGATATGGCTTGAAAAAAATAAAATCTCAATGCCTTGGTTCCACCCCAAAATAATTTGGTCAGAGTCAGCAGGGTAGGACCAGGTCTCAGTAGTATTTAAAAGTCTCCCTGTGCAGCCAAAGGTAGGAATTATTAAGGTACTGGGTCCGAGGCATCAGCCATATGCCTAAGAATGGTTCTTCTTTTCTTCACCATCCTTCCACCTTTCATTGTGAGGTCCCTGGGAACAGGCATGTACTTTCACTTAAAGGAAGATGTTACCTAAATGGGAGGAGCAGCCTACATATTAGGAAGAATTTGCTCATCTACTTAAAAGTATTTACTATCCCACTGAGACTTAGCACAGAAAATAAACCTGAGGGACTGAGATATAGAATTGAGGGGTCTTGACAGGTATGAAAGAAGGACTCAGCACACAAAACAGTGGGAAGTTCTGGGAGGCAGGTTGTCCTGTGGTGGTAAAGGGCTGTGAGTAGGGCTTCCAGATAAAATAAAAGATGCTCTGAGATAGATTTTAGTACCAGAGAACCAACAAATTGCACAATATTTGGGACATACTTGCTCTAAGAAAAGTCATTTCTTGGCTGGGCATGATGGTACACACCTGTAATCCCAGCACTCTGGAGGCTGAGACAGGAGGATTGTTGTGAGTTCGAGACCAGCCTGGGCTACAAAGTGAACTCAAGGCCCGCCTGAACAGCATAGTGAGACCCTGTCTCAAAGGCAAGGGCTGGGGATTCAGCTCAGTGGCCTAAGTGCCTGCCTGGCAAGCATGAGGTTGTGAGTGCGGCAAAAAAAAAAGAGAGAAAAGTCATTTCTTTTTTTGCTAAATCCGTGACTATAGTCTATGTTATGCTGCTAAAACAAAAGACCACAGAATGGATAGTTTAGAAAGAAAAAAAAAGTGTTCTGGTGGCTGGGAAGCCCTAGATCAAGGGCCTGCATCTGAGGAGGACCTGCATCCTACTTGCATCCTAATATATTAGGAGGGTGGGGAGGCTGAACTCATTCTTTTATCAGGCACTTCTGCCCAAATTAACTAATCTGCTCCCACAATAACAGCCCTCACGTGTCCTAACCACATCCTAAAGGTCCTGCCTCTTGATATTGTTGCACTGAGAATTAAGTTTCAAACACATGAACTTCAGGATACACATTAAAATCATAGCAATCCAGAAATCTTACTTGTGGGAGGCAGACTAGAGAGGAGACTTAGGCAGTTGAGGGAATGAGGTGTGACTCACCTGTGTGGTATAGCTTACTCCGCCAAGCATGTAGTCATTTGAGATTGCACCAATGATTGGGAACTGCTACTGGCATTTGGTAGGCAGAGATCACAATGCTAAATGCACTGCAGTAGGTGGGATAGTTCTAATGAAGACGTGTCCCATCTAAAATGCCGGTAGCACTCAAATTAGTTCTACCTACTTCCCATTTTACTAATGCAGTAACATTCCCACAGAGTTGCTCCCCAGAAAGCTAGGAACTGGCTACTTGGAGAGCTTCAGAACCTGATGAAAGAGTCAACCAGACAAAGTCCCTGGTTCTTGTCCCAAAGCCTTTGATAGTCCAAAACATACAGTTGATTCAATGAGATAAATCCCTGAAATTAACTCTTAAGCCTTTAGAGCTCACTGTAAGGACTACCTCTTTCAGAAAGCTTTCCTTGCCTGCTCTAGTCCTCAGTGCTCTATCTACCTCTTCAATCCCTAAAACCCAAATTAATACTTGCACAATTCTGCTAGTAATTCTGTGTGTTAGCTTGGGAGTTAATCTCTCCAATGAATCTGGGTAGATTAGGAAAATGAGACCAAGTTCTGGATCTGGATTTTAGATGAGACAGAGATGAAAAGGAAGATGAGAAACCATATAGAGGAAGGAGATGACCAAAAACCAGATATAAGATAATTTTGTAAATGGATCCTCAATTGAAGTCTGGGCTTCCTGACAATTAAATCAAAAAGGGAAATAAAAGTGGTTATGTCATTCTTACTGTCTAAAAAAAAAAAAGGAAATAATATCAGCTCATGAGGAAATGTAATCTTGTTCTTCATGCTCAATTCTAAGTGAAATTTATCAAATTCTAAAAGTTCAGACTGTGAGAAACATAGCAGCAATCAGAAAATATCAAAAAAATGAGTTCTGTTTTTACCTGATTTTACTGTTTTACCCGCTCCTTCTCCCTCTCTCACTCTTTCTTTCCCCTCTCACTTTTTGAGATGGGAGTCTTGCAATGTTGTCCAGACTGGCATGGAACTAATGCTCTCTAGCAATCCTCCCAACTCTGCCTCCCCAGTAGCTGGGACTACAGACATGTACCGCCGTGCCCAGCTTTCCTGACTATTTTTTATATTTGTCCTCTAAGAAATTCAGAACCATAGTTTGAAACCTGGCTCAGTGCAGACATTTTTATGATAAGCTAAACTAGTGTATTCTAAATGTGTCAGCTTTTAGAGATCCTATTAATTAAAGGGGCACTTCGAAGTTTTCTGCTGCCCAGAGGCTTTGTGAAGCCTTCGTGTGTGGCTCCTCCGGGAGCTTCTGACCACCCTAGGGAAAATGTGGGTGGGGTGAGAACTAAATTTGTGGTGAGGAGTACAGGAAAGAATGGGAATGAGCTACATTCCACTCGCCACCCTATCCTGTCTCCTCAGGCTAGAGTCAAACTGCTAGAAGTAGCCACCCTGCCCAGCGGCCACTTCCCAATGGCATCCCAAGGAGGAGGATAAAGGAAAAGTTTGTCACTGAGGGCCCACCCCAGGGGAAGATCCTAAGAATGACTTGCTGGACTGCCTGGCATTGTGGATCATCCTCTAATCTGAGCTATGCTTGGGGTTAGATGACCTCTTCCAAAATCAGGGAACAAATAATTAGATGACTCGAAAAAATTAAAAAAAAAAAAAAGAGTTTCCATTTTTTATTTTTATTTTTTTTCTTTAAACCAACTCTCTTAATGGATAGGTGACTAAAACAAACATAAGATAAACCACAGATTAGAAATCCCCCCTAGACAATATCAGTGAGAGGAAATTGTGGCCTGGGCCACTAAGGCCCAAGAACTGTGGGTGGCTGATTAACACATATGTCCCCTCTTCCTGCCCACCCTCCCCCATCTCAGGTGGCAGCCTAGTGCTTGGAGACCGGCAGGGGCAAAACCCCATCGACTGTCACATGTCAGGTTCCATAGATAATCAAGGTCTAAGCAGCAAAGTTGGGGTCAAAGGTCAAGGCCAAAGGCACAAATCTCTGACACAGGCTTTGGTCTTTTTTTTTTTTTAGATGGCAGCAGCTTCCATTTCCTTCCTATGGGTTTGAAAAGGATGGTGCAGCAGGCCGGGTTGACCAAGGTCTGAGAGGGCAAGTTGCCTGCGCCTCCCTGCTACTTCCTCTCTTCTCTTCACTGGGCCTGGGAGGGGGCTCCGGTAGGAGAGAGGGGGACAGACAAGGATTCATCTTTCCCTTCTGCTCTGACAAGAGGTCGGCATGGTTTCTCAGTCCATAAGAATTGCTCCCCAGGCCAATGGATACTGGGCTCGGGGCTGGAATGCATACACTCTACTCATTTCCGGTTCTCTCCAGGGCCAGCAATACAAACCCACACATCCGCTCCCATGGGATTAGAGACAGGGGTTTAAGCAGGGTCATTTTTGGCTACTCAGCATCTGAACTCGCTTCTCATGCTTAGGACATTTACCACTTCATGAATCTTGGTAAGATATACCCGCCAGGGCAACCGGAGGAGCACTAGCCTGTGTGAGACCCTGGGTTTGATCTCCAGGAACACAAAAAAGTAAAAATAAGGAGCCTCCAAAACCAGATGCTTGCTTTTGTAATTTTCTTTGCAAGAAGGACAAAGGGCACATAACAGTCCTAGCCATCCAGGTGTACCTGCTTGGAATCAGAAATTACTGGCCCTAACTAATAGGGACCGTAGAGAATCCTTTTGGGGAGTGACTGCAGTACAACGTGAATACAGGCTCCTAGAGCTATGGCACCCACTGTCCAGGGCTGAAGGTCATGCTAGCGCAACTTGCAGCCCAGCACCGGGCAGTGGTAGCAGTGGTATCCTCATCTTATTTCTTGGTGCTGTGATTATACCTGTGGCCTTAATTTCTGGCTCCCTTGTTTTCTGAGCCTGTTTCTCTAACCTTTCCAGTGACTCTATGAGTTACCCAATAGCATTTTAACAGGTTGGTTTCTGTAGTTTACAATTGATAACCCTGATTTTGGCCAATTACAACTGCCTTCAATCAGTCATTTACAGATTATGTTTTCTTTCACTGCCTGAGTTCTTCATGCCTCTGCCCTCCTGGCAGTTCCACAAGTAATCCAGAAAAGGAGGAATGAGCATGTAGAGAATTTGACCCCAGCTGGGAGGTGAGCCAAGAGAACACTGCAGAACTTGAATGTTACATCTCTTGCTTTGTTAGGTGGGGTACATGCACAATTAATGAGACTGTGAGCTATCTATCACCTTTTATTTCTTGATCTCTATTGTGGTTGTACCTTGACACAGTGAGTCCCTGTGGCACGCAAAGACCCATGAAGTCATGGACCAAGCTTCACTTACTTTCTCCAGTACCTGGGTCAGACGAGTAATCTAGTACCTAGTAGTAAAGGGATGATGGTGGAAGTTTGAAAAAGAGAATTTGGGGAAGAGAAGCTTAATATAAATTTAATGTCTCTTTAAAAAAAAAAGAGTTGTCTAAACTATGTGAGAGCTAAAGATTAAGGCCTGTGAGTAGAGCCAACACTGCAGGGATTTGCTAGTGTTGATTGAGAAGCAAGAGCCTGGAGCCTTAGACATTAGACAGCCAAAGGCAGGGACAACACATTCCCAGGCAGGCAAAACCTGACTTGGGTCCAGCCCAGACAGCATGCTGGTCCATTTCTTCTTGGAAGGGACCCAAGAATCCCCGCAAGCTCAAATGAGATGGCTTTTCAAAAAGCATTTCAAATTTGTTTCAAAGGTATTGACAGTCTGGGGGGAGATAATCTAAGTGTAGAGCCAAGGGTAAAGTTTCAGCTACCTTAGCTGTAACAGCATCAACACATAGATTGTAGTCTGCCTGGTTTTTTTTGTTGTTGTTGTTGCAGCCCCGGAGATTGAATTTATGACCTTGCACTTGCCGGGCAGGCGCTTAGACCGCTGAGCTAGATCCCCAGCCCTATTTTTGAGACAGGGTCTCACTATGCCATTCAGGCTGGCCTTGAGCTCACTTTGTAGCCCAGGCTGGTCTCGAACTCACAACGATCCACCTGTCTCTGCCTCCCGAGTGCTGGGATTACAAGCGTGAGCCACCACGCCCGGCCAGTCAGCCTGGTTTTGAGTAACACTGTTATTTGGATTTCAGCTCTCAAAGATACATTTGGTACAAAATGACTCAGGTACTAATTCTTGTTTGTATAGTGAAACCTTACTTTAACTTTTCTAAGCTCCCATTTCACCATTTTAAAGTTCCTTGTATTATACATAAGGTTTGGACTACCTCACTCAGCGATTCTTATCTAAAATATGACATTTCTATTGTTTCCCTTACAGATGAGAATTGTGAGTTCTTCAAAATGCCCTTTAGCCCAAGTACAGATGTGGCCATAGCAGGAACAGATAGCCCTCAGTGTGGCCATGTTCCAGAAAAACCTGAGCTACCTTCTGCTAGGAACTTTCTGAAATCAGGAGGAGGGCCAGCAGTGAACAAGTTAAAAACAGAATGCTGGCATTCTTTGACTCATAGCTACATTCTCTGGCCTGTTACAGAAGTTATAGAACTTTTTTTTCTTGTTCTTTTTCAGGGCCTCACCCATACTCACCATGCACTCTAACACTGAATTATGGCTTCTACTCAAGTCCCAAAAACCTTTAAACCACTTCTAGCACCTTGGTTTGCTGCTGTTGCTGGAGTTGAAGGAATCTATTTCCAGCCTAGGATTATCTTCAAATTCACATTGGATAGCAGATGATTAATGGTAACATGTGTCATATTGTCTGTGAAATATCATACACATGTATGTAATGCAAACCTGTCCTATCCGACTTGATTTTAATATGTAGATTTCATGGCGACTGTTTTTACTCAGTGAGTGTACTGTGATTCTTTTGGTCCCGGACTTCAAGTGACAAGCAGATTTCAAGGTCATAAATGACAGCAGACAGGGATAGCCATCTTATTTCCTCTGCATCTTCTCTAGGGAGAGGCCTGCGGACTCCAGAGAAAAGATGGGAATGAAAACAAGTCAATCCCAGCACAGGAAGCAGAGAAGAGAGCCAGAATGGCAACAGACTTTGGAGCTCAGCTGCCAGCAAAAATCTGATGCCCTGCATTACTCCAGGGAAAGGAGCCAAGCCTTCCCAAATCCAGGCGCCCCAACATGATTGCAAAAGCCACACCCATCAGCCCACAGACAGCCAACACTGCTGCAGAGCCCTAGAGATACCTTAGGAAACTGCCCGAGTTTAAGGAGGCGACTTTGCAAAAGCTGTCACTGTCCCTGGTGAAGGTTTGAACCCTAGCCCAACGATACCGAGAGCTGCCTCTTGGAACTGGGGGAAAAATATTGTGTTCTCAGTCTTGGTGTAGGGCTAATGGCCAATTCTTCTCCCAGTGGTGGCAGGGAGGGCAGACAGAGCAAGCACGCAGAGGCACTGGGAGAACTTTGATGTCAACAGAGGTAGGCAGGGCAGGCCCCGGTGGAAAACTGTGAAGTCAGCAGAGTTATCTCTGGCACTCCTCCCTTCCCCTGGCTTCCCCTTTCTCCACCCATTTCCCCCCTCTTGGCTTCCAGCTTCTCATTTCCCAGGGGGACCCTGGAACATGTGAAAACCCGCCTTCTTAAGATAGGAGGGGGCCAGAACAAGGCTCCAGCTATCAAAGTTGCTTTTCCCCCAAGTCTAAAACAAACAAAGGCGTGCATTCCATACATTTCCTAAGAAAGGAAAGCCAGCACAGAAACCTTCTCCTTTGTGCTTTCTCAGTTAAACCTCAAGAGTTTGGGGCCTCAAGTTTGAAGCTGTCTTCCTGCCTCCTGGGGTTTTAAAAAGACTCTGAAGTGCTTCAAACCACTACAGCTGCATCTTGGTTTATGGCTCGAATTTAAACCACAAATTATAAAATGATAAATCGCTGCTCAAGTCTCTTCCAGGAAAGACTATGTTGTCAAGATTAAGTTACAACCTCATGGACGTATGAGCAAGTCTAGCTGCTGACTAATTCTCACACCCATTTTCCTGCTAGAGACATTTTCTCTCCATAAACTTTCACTGTGTCTGACCAATTTACACAAAGAAAATCACTGCAGGCAGGGAAAACATCAGAAACGTCTTAACCCATGGAGCTGCTGCATGCTTTATTATGTAATGGCTGCTTTCATTTCACGAGCACCAGAGGATGTTTAAGAAACAGCTTTGTTCTTGAGTGCTTCACTGCCAAAGAACCAGGACAAATAGCATCAAGTGGGCAGCTCTGCTCACCTCAAACGCTAGTTGGAATGTGTGACTTGCAGTAAAACAAAGCTATTTGAAGGAATTTGAGTCTGAAAGGATCTGCTCAGTGATTTGGGCAAGACTATAAGTGAATTACTAAATTTTGTTCCCATGAAAATCAGTTCTTTGGAATTCTCTTAGTGTCTGGTCTAGCGACAGAGGAGTAGGATAAGTAATTAGGCCACATGCACGCCAGAGCTTTGGCAGGCTGGAGGAAGAGAGATGAAATACTTGTTTAAGACAGCTATCTCATCTCCTTGCAGGCTCCGTCGCACTGACCTCATTTTGATTACCTGGGGCTGCAGGAAGCAGCAACTCGACTGTCCATCATGTTCCACCAGCACAGTGCCTTAGTTACACAACCGTGACCCGATTTCTCCAAGGCCACTCGAGCCTTAAGGACCATCGGGCCATGAGTCATGATCCTTCCAGCATTTACTCCTGAATTCATCTCCTATTCATTTTATGCCTTAGACTTTTCCATCTTTCCTCCCTTGGGGGATTGGGTCCTAGGGAGCGGTGTATGTCCTCTGATGTTATTTTATGTCACCGTCCATCCCACCCACTGAAGGCCCCACCATGGCTGCTGTGTCTCTTTCCTGAAGTCTGCCCTGCTGTCATTACTGCTGCTTTTTCTGGGATACTTTGAGTTGTGGAGAGAGCTTTTTTCCTGTGATTATAGCTCTTTCTTCCAATTTTGACTAGTCTGGCGTCTCTATGATTATAGTTCATTAGGACTCCTAAGGCTAGAGAGGGAGCTTTTTTTTTATGGTGCCTTGTTTTTTGTTTTTTTGGTTTTTTTTCAAATAACATTTATTTTATCTTATAAAGAACTCAGTAGTGGTCATTAATCTCTCAGTCCAGATAACCCCTAACAGTATTTTTAGACATGAAGGCAATAGATATACATAGGGAAAATATTAAAATTGCTCCTAAATTGCTTCCCAAAATATAATCACAATAACTATTATGTCTTCTAAAACAGTTTTTACATAAAAGAGTTCTTACTTTATCATTCTGCATCTCAGGTTTTTCACCTAAAATGCCATTGCAGGAATGTAAGCATATTGTATGATGCAGCTATATTTAGCATCTGTACCATCTTTGTAGAACAGCACGTGTCTCTTAAGTGAAAGGCACTCATTCAATGTAACTCCTGGTACTAAATTTCTGTCCCTTTACCCACTGAGTGCAAAGTGACTGAAGATTAACAACTTTCAAAGAATAAACTAGACACTCTAGGTTCAACTCTGCCCCTTTCTTGTCACAATTGAGTTGCCTACAGAGAGTGACCTTCTGCTCCTTTAGAATTGGACAGAACTAGAAACATCTGCCCAATTCTAAGTTTCCACATTAGGAAGCCTATTAGTCTCCAACTTAATACTCAATAACATAAGTACAGTATCCAACTCAGTCTATCAATGATATTTAGGCCTTCATCTGCTACTCTTTTGTTTTATTTCTCTGTTAAGACTGGCAGGGAAGAAAGCTGCTCTTTGTTGAGCCTTTTCAGGATTGCCAAATATCTTTCTATATGTTTTGTTTTGTTTTTTTGAGACACAGTCTCACTATGTAGTACAGGCAGGGCTTGAACTTACAATGTAGATCAGGCTGACCTCAAACTCACAGCAATCCTCCTGCCTCAGCCTCCTGAGTGCTAGGATTACCGGCATGCACCACCGCACCTATTTGGCTGTATCAAAATTTATTTAGCGAGTTTCCTAATGATGAATGTTTAGGTGACTTCCAAGTCATTGCTTGATCAAACAATATCTCAAAAACATTTTTATACAAATACAATGGTACCTCAGTCTTTGAACACTTTTATTTCCAAACAATTTGGTTCACAAGCAGAAGCATTTGGCAAAATTTTGTTTTGGTTTGCAAGCTCTGCATTGGGTGATAAATATGACCACAGCTATCTTTTCTAGAATCTTAGAACAAATTAAGTTTGTGAACTGAGGTATCACTGTACCTTGAAGCAGTGTTTACAAGTACATCTAAGCATAAATTCCTTGCAGTAGAATTGCTAGACCAAAGATGTGTGCCTTTGTATTCCAAATAAAAGTGGAAGGAAAAGTCTATTCCCAGTGTTAATGGAAGATGAGAAGAGAATGACTAGATTATAAACCAGTCATCATAAAGGCAATAATTAATGCTAGTTTATTTCTTGCTATGTGACAGGTTCTGTGCCAAGTCCTGTAAGCATACTCATATTTTTTTAATCTTCATAAACCCTTATGAGATAGTGACTATTATTTTTCCATGTTTTACACTGGAGGATCTTCAGACCAAAACTGATAAACAACTGGCCCAAGATCACACAACTAGTAGAAATGGAATTCATGTCTGTGTTTCTGTGATTCCAGAACCTGTACTTCTGACCATCAGACTAAATGATGTTCCCATGATTTGGTCAGGCATTTAAAAACATGAGATGATCATTGGGTCAGGGATCAGCTCACATGTGTATAGTATAATAGTTAAGGGTGTGGAATCTTCAGCCAGACTCCATGAGTTGGGATCCCAGCCTGCCTTTTACCCAGTTTCCTCATCTGCAAACTGGAGGTTTTTGAGAGGATTTAGTTATTGAATCTTTGTAAAACACTAAGGAACACTGCCTGCCACCAAGTTAGTCCCTCATAAGTGTTTGTTAGGTAAATTAAACTCATTTATTTTATAGTCTTTTTGTTGTAATTTTTTTGCAGCACCAGGGATAGAACTCACAACCTCATGCTTGCCAGGCAGGTGCTTAGGCCACTGAGCTAAATCCTAGGCCCTTGTCTTTTTGAGACAGGGTCTCACTATGCCATTCAGGCTGGCCTCGAGCTCACTTTGTAGCCCAGGCATTCTGGGTCCCATGTGCATGTTCTTAACCCTCACACTCTTTTCCTCTTCTCTATCTTAAAATATATGACTTTCATTTCACTAAAACCCTAAGCCCCATCCTGTTACATTTTACACCCATATTGTGAAGGAGAATTCAGCCTCTTTAGACTATAGTTAGGACAATACAAGTAATCTAAAGGACAGCATGATTGCTAACTCAGACTTGACTCCTTAAGCTGCCAAGAACAAAACTATCTAAGGCGTGATTCTGACACTAGCCAATATTGAGGAAGCTCTCAGGCCCTAGGTCTGGGTCTTCAGTGTGCTGCACTGCTACATCTCCATGCCACGCTGGCCTGCTGAGCGAGTTCCCAGGGCCGGGCAGCAGACAGCCTTCGGATACACAAACATGTTTATGTTGTGCCTGGCTATGGAACAATGCATTGTAATCAGGTAGTACAAAATGTATGCAAGTAATCTTTTCTTTTTCTGATTCCTGCTATGTATGTCTTTCTCTACTGACTTGGACAATTCAAATTCCTAAGATGCTAAGGTCCAGAAAGTCTGGTCAAAAGTTTGCTAGTAAAATATGAAACTCTTCCTCTTCTGCTCCCTATCACTGTTCCATCCCTACCCTCAAGCTACTTTAGCTTTTAGTCATATGTGCTAATGCTCTTTTCTTCAAAGATATGAGCGAGATATTTCTTTTGGAGTGTGTTTAGACAAATCTGGCAAATGCACACTTGACATTAGCCACGGAGAAGCATATTTTTTTTAAATATCGGAGGAACAAAAAATAAAAGTAGAGCAAACCATGGGCCTATCCTCTTTAGAAATCAGTGTATCTTTTCAAATGGAAGACTTATGAAACTCAATGGGTTTTAAAATTTTTTTATTTTGTTTTGTTAGTGGAAATGCATATATGCATGCACATCTAATATTCTGGAAAGTTCTTGTATTAAAATAAGAATTAAACTTTCATTTCAAAAGTTACTTCTCATTCTAACATACTAAAGCCTATGTTTTTCCATTCACAGATTAACATCTATTTCTCACTTATATTCTTATAGGAAGGACTTAAGGTCAATCTTCCACCCATCCTGAAGCTTGAGTTTTCACTCAAGGAGCTTCCTGTCTTGTTTCAGCTGTGACATATTGAAAGTAGACCTGGAAATTTTAAACAATTTTCTATATTCTATGAGCCTTTGCTGTAGCTCTAGCCCTTTGGATTTTAGGCAATAGGGTAATAGATGGAGAGGATTTGGAGAGGAGCAGAAGAGAAAATGGGGCCTCCTCAGAACTCTCTTATGCTTCTTTGCTCTTCACATCATCCAAGAGGACAAACTGGCTTTCGTATATGTGTTTAATCCAACTCCTTTCAGAGGGAGATAGTTGAGGAATGAGAGGGCTAGGTTAGATGAGACAAAGAGCTTGTCTTATCCTTGATCACTGTGCATAAACTTGGAAGTTGAATTTGAGAAACTATATCTTAGCAGAATTGCTAAAACGAAAGACCGAAGTTGATTGCAAAAGAAGTAACATATTTTTCATTAAGCTATCAAGCAGGGCTGGGTATGTAGCTCAGTGGTAGAGCACTTGCCTAGCATACATTAGGTTTTAGGTTCAATCCCCAGAACTACTAAAATGCAAAATAAATCATTAAGCTTTTTTTAATTAAAAAAATTAATCATCATGCCCTCCTGTCCCAATATCATCTAGCAATATCATCTAGTGGCAGCTGCAGTAACTCCTGAGCCCTGCTAAAGAAATAGACCCGGGGGAAAAAAATAGCTTTAAGGGACTAGGGATATAGCTATGTGGCATAAGCACCTGCCTGGCAAGGACGAGGTTGTGAGTTAAATCCCCAGCACCAATAAATAAATAAATAAATAAATACCCAGTAGCCATGTTTTGTCTCATGTATCCTGGTCCCTGATTCCCTAGCTGATTGGACCAGAGTTAGGCACCTGATTCAATAACCGATTCAAGGGCAACTGTCCACAGATTGGCTAGATTCCTAAGACCTATAGCCAGATTTAAAGATTCACTGGGCCAATCAGAGTCTCTCTCTCTCTCTCTCTCCCTCTCTCTCTCTCTCTCTTCTCTGGCATGAAACCAGAGAGAAATTGCCAGCTAATAGCAAAGTAGAAGGGATTATGACAGCTATACTTATAATGGTAAACTAGTGAAGATCTGTGAATTTCTAATTGACAGGGTCCATGCGGCCACCTCAAACTGAGAACTAATTTCAGTACTAGTCTCTCTGAAGTCATCTAATTATGGTCCCTGCTCTCTGGTTTTTGAAACTTCCATTATCCTGTCATGTACTTTTCTTAACATTCTTAACTTGAATGAAATGGAATGAGTGACTGATACTTGAAGCCAAAATAAAGCCAAACAGAAGCATTATCCCATCGTTAAGCAAAAACTGCCAAAATACATCAGTGTTCATAGCAGCATTATTCATAAACTGATGACTGGATAAACAAAATACAATAGAATATTGCTTGGTTATTTAAAAAAAGTTAAGTTCTAGTACATACTGAAAAATGGATTAAAAAAATGCAATGCTAAATGAAAAAAGGTTAACACAGAAAGCCATCTATTGTATGATTGATTCCATTTATATGAAATGTCCAAAATAGTTCATGTCCAAAATAGTCAAATCCAAACCACACATGGTGGCTCACGCCTGTAATCCCAGCACTCAGGAGGCTGAGACAGGAGGATCGCTGTGAGTTTGAGATCAGCCTGGGCTACAAAGTGAGCTCAAGGCCAGCCTGAACAGCATAGTGATTCCCTGTCTCAAAAAGACAAGGGCTGGGGATCTAGCTCAGTGGCCTAAGCACCTGCCTGGCAACCACAAGGTCGTGAGTTCAATCCCTGGTGCCACTAAATAAATAAATAAATAAATAAAATAAAAATAGTCAAATCCATAGAAACAAAAAATAAATTAGCAGTTGCCAGGGATTGGGAAGATTGGAGAATGGGGAGTAATTGCTAATTGAGCCCAGGATTTCTTTGGGTGGTGATGGTGATAGTAAGGGTGACAGTGGTATATGTGTGTGTGTTTGTGAAAATATTCTTGAATTAGATAGTGGTGATATACATTTACAAATACATTTTTAAAACCATTAGGTTGTACATTTTTAAAAGTTCCACCTTGGAATTATACAAGTGTACATTTACTTGCACATTAAGGAATAATCTGTGCTCAATTAAAGAAGTGAACAATGATGGAAACAGAAAGGTGTTTAAATTGCTAAGAATTTTCACAAGAAAGATGTCTCCTCTGTGCAGTGGTGCATGCCTGTAGTTTTAGCTACTTGGGGAGCTGAGACAGGAGGATCAATTGAGCCCAGGAATTGGAGAGCAACTTGGGTAACATAGCAAGACCCCATCTCACACCAAACAAAAATGTCTCTATTTTTATGTCAAAACCACTGCTTTTATTTACTTTCACAATACTCTTAACTTGGCAGTTTGGGCTGTGAAAAAACACTAATATTCCTACAAAGAGAGCTCTCTGACTGTCCTCAGAGTGAGTTTATTCTGATTTTTTTTTTGTCTTTTTGAGACAGGTTCTCATTATGCAGTTCAGGCTGGCCTTGAGCTCACTTTGTAGCCCAGGCTGATCTCGAACTCACAGCAATCTGCCTGCCCCAGCCTCCCGAGTGCTAGGATTACAGGAATGCACCACCACAAGTGGCTTTATTCTGAATTTTATCATTTCTTCTTGGGAGATAAAATGAAATAATCCATTCTTTGGCAGTGTCTTAGTTACTTTTCTCATTGCTGAGACAAAATACCAAACACCCACAATTAAGGGAGGAAAGGCTTATTTAGCTCTCAGTTTGTAGAGGTTTCAATCCATAATTGACTGGCTCCAAGGCAGACTGGTGCACGGCAGAAGGGAAACAGTTCATAGTGGTGGAAACCAGCAAAAGCAACAAGTGAAAGACAAGCCTCTTTCATTCGAGCTATGCATGGTGGCTTACACCTGTAATCCCAGCACTCAGGAGGCTGAGACAGGAGGATTGTTGCAAGTTCAAGACCAGCCTGGGCTACAAAGTGAGCTCAAGGCCAGCCTGAACGGCATAGTGAGACCCTGTCTCAAAAAGACAAGGACCAGGGATCTAGCTCAGTAGCCTAAGCGCCTGCCTGACAAGTGTGAGGTCATGAGTTCAATCCCCGGGCCCGCAAAAAAAAAAAAAAAAAAGATAAACCTCTTTCTGTCCCTTATGTTATATGTAGACCACCTGCCCTAGAGCAGGTATAGTACTCATACCCTTAATCCCACCATTGGACCATGAATCAATCACAAACTCTGGATTTAGCCACCTCTGAAAAGCCTGCACCCCATGACTGCATGGGCTTGTAGGGAGGAGTGCATCTAGGCTACCAACTATAACAGGCAGCATGATTGCAGGAAAAAAACCTCTCCAACTCTCCCAAGTTTACTTCCACAAGTAGGCACCCTGGCTCTGGACAAATCAGTACTACGACTTACACAACAGTACAGTGACCATAACTTTTTATTAAATGGCAGTAGAAGTCGGGCCTGGTGGCACATGCCTGTAATCCCAGCACTCGAGAGGCTGAGACAGGAGGATCTTTGTGAGTTCAAGACCAGCCTGGGCTACAAAGTGAGCTCAAGGCCAGCCTGAATGGCATAGTGAGACCCTGTCTCAAAAACACAAGGGCTGGGGATTTAGCTCAGCAGTCTAAGTGCCTGCCTGGCAAGAGCAAGGTTGTGAGTTCTATCCCCGATGCTGCAAAAAAAAAAAGCAGTAGAACAGGAACTCAGAACCATCATTCTCACTGTTTCTACCTTTTAAAGACAAATGTCATCCTGAAGAATATGAAAGGATAAAAATTAAGGAAGTGTGAGAATCATTTACTGTTACCACGCTGACTAGCTAATGATGTGCTCGGGAGTAGGAAGCATTCATGGACTGTACTCACACTCAGACAAGCTGTCCTGGCTGTCTCTCACTTCAAGTGAGCAGTTCAGAGACCTCAGTGCCCAGCGCTGCCAGTGCCTGGGCAGCAATGTGTAAGGCAGGGTTCATAGTGAAACTTCTACCCTATTATTGACCCTGCTCTCAAATGGAGGAAGTGTGGGTAAAAGAAAATATCTGTGCAAACTTTCAATTAGCATATTTTGGAGGAAGTAGTTTTCTCTGACTTTAATAATTTGTGAGAAGTAATCCCTCAGAGTTCTGTTTTGCACTTCAGCATTTGCCATCACAAATCCTCTACTGAGCAAATATGAAAACTGGACAAGAAGTTTAGCTACATCATTAAATCAAGAAAGAACCTAGACCAACCCTGGACATTTTATTTTACTTGTTTTTAACAACATTGTTCCTGACCACCAAAGTAATGTGGGTGCCTGATTAAAATAGGAAAAAGTACAAAAATAAAATAACAATCATCTAATTCCGGAACCCCCAACATGACCACTAAAACATTTTGGTACATTTTTTACTCTCTTATATCACAGGTAGCTGAATAAATACATAATCATCTCTTTTGATATTCTGAGATATGCAGTAGTACTATTTCATAATCTCCTTTTTTGGGGGGGTATCAGAAATTGAACTCAGGACCTTGTACTTGCAAGGCAGGCGCTGTGCCACTGAGCTATATCCCTGGCTCCTTTTTTTTTTTAAATTAGATTTTATTGGAACATTTTAGATGCACATAATGATCACACTCATCATAGAGAATTTGTACCTGTAAGTGATATAACTTTCTTATTTTCCTTCATTCCCCTATCCTCCCTTCAACCCCTTCAGTCCTCCCTATTAATAAAATCTTTGTTTCCATCTCTTCTTCTTTTTTTTTTATACTTTTCCTTTCTTTCCTTCCCCCTTCTCTCTCTCTCATCTTCCTCTCCCCATTTCAACATTTTCCTCCTATTTCACAATACCTATTATACATTTTGGTCCTTACACCTTTTCGGTTTCTCACACCAGAGAAACAATGTGGTATTTACATATGCGTGTCCAATTTATTTCACTTAAGAGTATGAATTCAAGGTGCATCCATTTTCCTAGAAATGTCTTGCGTGTATCCTTTGTAATTTCCTTTTTTCACTTAATGAGATGGAAACATCCTCCCACCTCATTAAACATTTTTTACTGTATGATTTATGTAATTGCACAATATTCCAATCTATAGCTATAATTAGTTATCCGTGACCTTCAAATTGCAGCATCAAAAATAATATTATGAGGACACTTACTAGTAGATAAATCTTTTTCGATAACTGTTTGCTTTGAGCTTACTCCTTAACTTGAAGTTGCTGACTAAAGGTAGTCATATTTTTAATAAACAGTGCTAACTTACCTTCTAGAAATGTTGGACACTTTACACACCTATTTAGTGTTTAAGAGGGTCCTGTTTAGCTGAATGTGATGACGCACTCCTATAATCCCAGCACTGGGGAGCCTGAGGAAAGAGGCTTGCCATCAGTTTCAGGCCACCCTGAACTACGCAGTGAGTTCAAGGTGAACCTGAACTACATAGCAAGAACCTGTCTGAAAAAAGCAAAACAAACACACAATAAGAATAACAAAAGAGTCCCGCTTATCTGCATCCTCAGAGTAAATATATAGTATATATTGGACCAATGTAAAATAATACCTAGTCATCATTATAGTACCATTCAAAGTATTTTTTACTGCATCAAAAATCCTATGTGTGTTGCCTCTTCATACTTCCTTTCCCACTAATCTCTGACTAGCACTGATCTTTTTTTACTGTCCCTATAATTTTGCCTTTTCCAGAGTGTGATATAGTTGCAATTATATAGTACATAGCATATTAAAATTGGATTCTTTTTTACTAATAATCCATTTAAGATTCCTCCATATCTTTTCATGGCTTGATAGTTCATTTCTTTTTTGCACTGACTATCCCATTGTCTGGATGTACCATAGTTTATATATTCATCTGCTGAAGGACTCTCAGCTGCTTCTAAGTTTAGGCAGTTAGGAACAATGCTGCTGTAAACATCCACATACTGATTTTTGTACAAATGTTCTATTTTTTAATAGTCTTGCTCTTATACATAATTATTGGTGATTTGTATTTCTCTTTGGGAAATACTTGCTCATGTTCTTTGTGTGCCTGCATTTCTTAACCTGGGGTGTGGTTTTGTACAGAATTCTGGATGAATGGACCAGCAATTGCCCTGCACTGACCGGAAGTTGCTTTTCCGTGGAGGACTTGGGGCTCTTTGACAGGAAGGGTTGAGAACAGCACATTTTTACTGCAGATCATCTGTGCATGGGTCATGTCTCATTTCACAGATAGGCTGGTTCAAAATCCTGTCAGTTCAGAATAATGGTTTTAATTCTAAGATAACTTTCTACACATTTTAGTTTTTGGAGAAACATTTAATTCGTAGATTCTCCCAACACTTCTACCATCACAGTTTAAATTAAAAGATCTTATTTGAAAAAATAACCATTTATTCAGATGCAAGTCTCCCAGATAACTGAGAATGAAACAAATTCCTCCATTAACTGGGAAGACTCTTGATGATTATCATCATTGTCTTAATGTAACTGAAAACCCTCTGTTATTACAGAACCATGACATTGTGATCAAGCACTTAGTGTGTGCCAAACAAAGTTTTAGGCTGGGAAGAGGCTGATATAAAGAGCTTTTAACTGTATATCTGCTGACACACACATTCTATTTGCATGGACATACACACACAGTTATTTCTGAGAGAAATGAAAAGGAACGGTCAAATCAAAAGCCAGTTATTAATTTTACATTTCTTCCCTTTTTTTCTAAATATAATTTCAGACTGGTAAAAGGCAAATTAACAATTATACGCATAAGAACCCTAAAGTCATAGCTGACCGCTCTGATGAACGTATGATAGACACTAGAAGACTGTCTCCCTGAAATTTGCAAGCAAAATGAAACTGCGTCTTAAATCCTTTGGAAAAAACTTTATATGTTTTAATTATACCAATCAAAGACCATAAATTAAGGGTGAAAACTTTTAGTTATTTGACCTTCTTATCATAGTCCAAGTGTTTCATTGCTCTTGAAAACATTTGTGATTTCTTACATTTCTAGTTAAGTTTTAATTTTATTATTTATTTATTTATTTTGGTACTGAGAATTCAATTCAGGACCTTGCACTTGCCAGACAGGTAGTGTCGCTGAGCTATATCCCTGGCCCTAAAATTTATTTATTTGCTTGTTTTTTCTCTTTAAAATTTATTTTTAAATGCTCTTCTTTATTACAGATTTCTGACACTTGCAGAGAGATTAAAAATGAAACAACGTATGTTACGGTATTTATTTATTTATTTATTTATTTATTGGTCTTTTTGAGGCAGAGTTTCACTATACAGTTCAGGCTGGCTTTGCACTCACTTTGTAGCCCAGGCTGGCCTCGAACTCACAGCGATCCTCATGCCTCAGCCTCCTAGTGCTGGGATTACAGGCATGTGCCACCATGCCTGGCATGGTTATTCATTAAATCAGACAATTTTATGTCTATGCAAGACTTTTTTTCCAATGTTTTGATACTGTACTTCTCATTTGTTATTGGATTTAAAATTTGGTGTTACAAAAGACCATACACTTATGAATTTTCCAGAAATTGAGATATTATTGAATGGTATACCTAAAATTTGGCTTCTAGTTAGTCAGATTTTGGCTTATCAAGTCATCCACAACAATTCACTCAGGTGGCCAGGCCTGGTGGTGCACGCCTGTAATCCCAGCACTCAGGAGGCTGAGATAGGAGAATCGCTGCAAGTTCGAGACCAGCCTGGGCTACAAAGTGAGCTCAAGGCCAGCCTGAACGGCATAGTGAGACCCTGTCTCAAAAACACCAGGGCCGGGGATCTAGCTCAGCAGCCTAAGCGCCTGCCTGGCAAGTGCAAGGTTGTGAGTTGGATCCCCAGTGCCACAAAAAAAAAAAAAAAAAAAAGAAAAAAAATTCACTCAGGTTCTCCTACAGTATGGGACAAAACATATATTGATGAGGAATATTTTACTCATCTCTCTGCAGGACACAAGTAGATAGAAGAAATAGAATTTTAAGAGAAGAATAAAATACAAATACTAATGAGAAATTATTATCGGGGAAATAGTAATTATGTTAGCTTACAGGACAAAAAAGCAAAACAGAGAAATACTAAGAATAGCATATAAACAGAAAAAAGTCATTTAGAGATTAGTAGTGAAAAGTCTAGGAAATCATGTTTTCTCAGTATTATATTACCGTTTGGATGTTTAATGTCCTCTAAAAGCTCACGTGTTGAAGGCTTGCTTGGTCTCCACAGCCGTGTTCAGAGATGGGACCTTTGGGAGGTAATTGGATCATGTGGACTTTCACTGCATCAGTGAATTAACCCATTGATGAATTCACAGTTTAATGGGCTGTTGGGAGGTGGTGAAAACTTTAGGAGATGGGGCATAGTTGGATGAAGTAGGTTACTGGGAGGTGTGCCCTTGGTGGTATACTTTGTCCACAGCCCCTTCCTGTCTCTTTTTTGCTCCCTGGCCACCATGAAATAAGCAGCTGTGCTCTACCATGTCCTCTTCACCATGATGTTACACCTCACCACAGACTCTGAAACAACAGAACCATTTACCCATGAACTGAAACCTCTGAAACCGTGAGCCAAAATAAATCTTACCTCTTTTAGGTGATTGTGTTAGCTTTCTGGTGATATGACAAAATACTTGAGAAAGCCAACTTAAAGGAAAAAAGATTTAGTTTTCTCAGGTATTTTGTCACGGTGACAGAAAAACTTAATACATTTGCCTAAGGAGGTGAGGTAGAGAACTTGGTAACCCTTTTTGCAAGCACACTTGGATACTCTCCGCTCTAAAAATGTGTCCATCCCTTTACCATATTTCAGCTCAAGTAATATCTTACTTTTTCTCTTCCTTATTCATTCAGTTAAAAAATAGTTATTAAACATCCCAAGGGCCAGGCACTTTTCTAGGAACAGAAAACATAGCAGTGAATGAAGCAAAATCCTTCCAAACTTTTTAAAACTATAGCCTGTATCTTCTCCTTCCACTTTGACATTACTCTTTCCATCTTTATCTGTCAGTAAGCTGATTTCTTCCCACAGTATCATGATAAAACAGTGATCTCTTCTAAATAGGAGACCAGTCATCTTATCACTAAATCTAGTACTCTTACCTCATTTTCCTAGACACTGTAGCATTTATAGCTACTTAATAGTACCTAACTTTCATCATTTTAAAAATGTTTGGCTCTTTTTGGTTCTGTGACATGGCACTAATATGATTTGTCTCCTGTTAACTGTTACTGGTTCTTTTCTGCCTCGTTCTCTTGTCTTCCTAAATCTTCTTGGCAGTCCCCTAAATTCTACCTTCTGCTTATTTCTACTTTCTCTCTCCTATGTTCTTCCCTTGATGGTTTCTTGTAACTTAACTCTTCTAGAAGTCTTTTAAACCTGTGCTCCCACACCCAACCCTCAACTAAACTAATCCCACAATCCAAGCTGTGTACTAGAGGTTTCCATGTGGGCATCTGGTTAGAATACCAAGCACAATCTATTTGAAACTGAACGTAGCATTTCTATTACTCAGAGTTCTTAACTGCAAAAAACAGAAACTCACTCTGGCTAACTGAAGAAGGAAATGAATTCTCTTGGAAGATATCAAGTAGCCCACTCAGTCGGCAAGAGGCCAGAGGATCAGGTATAGGAAATCGGCAAAATCTTAGGCAGTCTAGGGCATAGAGACTCTGGCCCAGTTCACCCACCAGGACATTGGTGAGGACACTGCCCTGGAACTGGATGTCCCCCTTGGTAAACTTGATGCCGCCCTCCCCTACGCCCCAACTCTGCTGTGATCAATGCTACTCTTCAATATCTCAGCTCCCTTTTAAGCGTGATCCTGACTGCCAGGTTTTTGTTGTTGTTTTGTTTTGGTGGTACTGGAGATCAAACCTAGGGCCTTTGCACTAAGCTATATCCTCAACCTTTTTTAATTTTTTATTTTGAGACCAGTTCCTATTAAGTCTCTAATTTGTTCAGATGTCCTTGAACTGTGATCCTCCTGCCTCACCCTCCCAGAGTGCTGGGATTATGGGCATGGATCACCATGCCAGACCCTGACTGCTAATTTTTATTGTTGTCCCCTGCCTAGATTGTAATGTACCCAGTCCCCAGCTGTCAAAAATGACCTCTGATTCCCCTCAGTTTCTCACAAAAGGCAATTAATCACTATATATATTTTCTCCACTTACATCATCTCTTGAACTTCCCATTTTTGTTTAATGCTGCTGTCATTTTCTCCATCACCAGAAGCTAAACCTGGATAACCTTTTTTTTCCTCTTTCCTCTTCCTTGGAGGCAAAGAATCACTTGGTCTCCAAGAGTTTTGGTTTTGTTCATTCATTTTCCTTCACATACACATTGTGTGTGTGTGTGTGTGTGTGTGTGTGTGTGTGTGTGTATTTTTTCAGTGTTGGGCTTCGACCTGAGGCCTCCTCCTCTGTACTCTACCGATGAGCTATACACCCAAGACCCTCACATTATTTTCTTCATGGACTTTTCTGCCACTATTGCCACACTGCAACTGTTTTCTAATTGGGTCCCCCACTTCTAGTACTTCCTCCAGTTTATCCATCCACAGGTTAATCTTCCTAAAGCAACACTTTGATCATAGCACTTTGCTGCTAAAACTGCATCACAGATAGGCACCCAAGCATGGTTCAATGATCTCCACAACAGACCAAAAGGCAAACTGGAGCCATGAAAAAGGGAGCCTTGCAGAGGGAGACTGATTTGTATAGAAACCTTGATTTCCCCAGTTCTTGTCACATACGCTTTAGAATCACATTCCAGGTCTGAAAAATGGGGATAATAAAATCTACCTCTCAGGGCTTTCATAAGTCAGTGCTTTGAAAGTTGAAAGAAGTTACAAGTTGTATTTAGGTTGCAACATCAACCCACAGATGCCTATAACAGACAATGTTCAATTTCAGACCTGTCTGGTTCAAAATCTTAAGTAAAGTTGTCATCACTGTGGTTTCAACACAGGCATGTTAGGAACAGCATGGTACATGTTTTGGGGGCTAAGTGGCAATCTAACCATCATTTAAGAACATCAGTATTTTTCTTAGCTTCAAAAACTGATAAATGACCTTTTGAAAATATTTCTATTTGCAGGTAGAGAATTCCTGTGTTACTAATTTTTTTTATTTAAGAAAGAAAAAGACACCAGGCGTGGTGGCTCACGCCTGTAATCCCAGCACTCGGGAGGCTGAGACAGGCGGATCGTTGTGAGTTCGAGACCAGCCTGGGCTACAAAGTGAGCTCAAGGCCAGCCTGAACGGCATAGTGAGACCCTGTCTCAAAAACAGGGCTGAGGATCTAGCTCAGCAGTCTAAGTGCCTGCCTGGCAAGCACAAGGTCGTGAGTTCAATCCCCAGTGCCGCAAAAAAAAAAAAAAAAAAAGAGAGAGAGAGAGAAAAAGACACAGAAAAGAAAAACAAAAAGCAAAAGAAACAAATAACAAACCCAAAACAATAATAGTATAGGTTTTCAAAACAAGATGATAGGAATTTAACAATGGTTGTTATATTGCATATTGTTACCTTCAAAAGTGTTGCTCAGATTATCAGATATAGACATGTAAAATGGATCTAATCATATGAGTGTTAACTGTTCTTTGTGTTATTAATTTTGAGAACTGAACTTTCTTGATTGGCTTCTTTCCATTCTAACATTTCTATTTACAAGTATTCCCCACAGAATTTCAATTTTGTAAAAAAAAAGCTGCTATGAATTCTTTATAAAGGAAAAGTACTGTATATCCTCATAGCAGACACATGAAAACTAGTCTATCAACTCTAAAGCTTGCCCAACATCTAGTAAATATGGTGAAGCCCAAGCACATAAAAAGACATTTTAAAGTTGGTTCTAGAATCACAACAAGTTTAAACCCCTGTTCATGGCAGAAAGTTTTGGGTCAGCACCGGGAGAACTTAGCCCAGGCTGGTTCTCTTCCCTCTACTAGGCATAGATGGCACCATTAGAGCTACCAAAATTAACTTCACTTGTTGCCCATTCACTCACTCACGCATTCCTGCAATGAATCCCCTAACTGAGCCCTGGCTGGTGATCCCACAGGATAGATTTCAGTCTCAGGAGCTCTCGTCATGAATTCACAGCACTGCTAATTGCTACTTTTCTGAAGTCAGTCTGGAAAGCCTTAGGTGTAAGATAACAATCATGCCAAGATTGGTTAAAGTCATTTAAGAAGTATGATATTTTAAAACAGTCTCAGCAGATACAGTTTGTAGGTGTGTGAATTAATATGCACTAACTTATTTTTTATTTTTAATGGGTTGAGAAAAACACATTTATATGATTAAAATAATACGACAATGAGATTTCATGTTTCTGTCTTTCCCTTCCCTCACATCATTTCATTTCCCAGAGACGGCTGCCTTTTAAAATCTTGGTTGTACCCTCCCACAGTCTTTTCTCTCTTGCAATAACTTTAAAGTTATCCCCACGCATACTTGATGGTTAAAAGACCACCACTGCCATTGAACCTGTTACAGGTTTTGTAACTCTTTCCTATGCTAGTTATGTTAAACATGTTACAAAAACGTGGAGTCCCTTTTTTCCCACTTCCACTATTATTAATTTCTGATTTTGAAGACCAAAGAAAAACACTTTTTTTATTTATCACTTTTATGCTTATGTAGTCTCTAGGTTCAGACAATCTGCATAATTCCATGACTACATGATTTCATTTTTGAAACATTTAAATGACAAAATGAAAGTAGCTGAAAACCAGTCTACTTTTAAAAAAGGAAAGTAATTTCTTTTGACTTTTGTTTGTTTGTTTTGTTTTCACTGTGTAACCTGGACTGGCCTCAAACTCCTGGCAATCCTTTTGCCGTGGCCTCCTAAATACTGGGATTGTAAGAATGCCTGGCTTCTTGACTGCAGGAACCCATGAGGTCCTTGAGGTTCCTTGGGTGAAGGACTGCTAGTGGATGAGAAAATAAAGAAGAGACAAAGCCAGGGTCAGGTCAAGCTTACTCTGCTGGTAAGAGGAAAGGAACTGCCCCCTCACTGCAGGGGTGTTTATTTATACCTTTTAGCAACTGAATGTCACATGACACCCTGTCCTAGCAACCCACTGTTCAGATAGACTTGGGGCTGGGTGTTCTCTGGGCTGAAGCAGCTTCTTGAAGTGGCTTGCCCCAGGCACTCCTTGTTCTTGAGGTGGTCATGCTCCAGCTTTGCAGGTGGGTCAGTTTCCAGTTTCAACACTCCAAACACTTGACAAGTTTTTTAAAGTGCTTGCTCTCAAGCAAGAAGGCAAAAAGAATTTATAATTGCTGTTTGAAGTCATCTAGGTAGTGAGAGTAAAACAAAGCACCAAATGTAAGACTCTTTTGTTTTTCTTCAAAAGTTAGGGTCAAGGCTTTGACAATGTCTTGTGTGTCTTCACAAGTATTCTGTGAAGTTCTTCCCAATTTTCTTATTCTTACACAGAGAAGTAAGCAATGAGACATAGTCAAAATTTTAAATTTGTATTACTTGATGTAGCCCTATTTAACATTTACAATAATTGAGCTCCTGAAAACTGGTGCATATTTTACATTTGCCTAAATAAAGCAAGGGACCATGAAGACTGTTAAAATAATCTAAAAGGAAATTTTTTGTCAAGGTACAATAACCATCCAGTAATTGGTAACTATTTAGTATATTTGGATCTCCCACCCTCCCACCCCAGGCCTTCTCACTGAGCTACACTCCCAGCTTTTATTGAGACAGGAGCTTACTAGGTTGCCCAGGCTGGGCTTGAACATGTGATCCTCCTGCCTTAGCCTCCCTGAGTGCTAGAATACCAGGGGTGCACACCATGCCTGGTCTGGAATCTGTACTCTTGACCACTGTATTATACAATCTTTTCTATGTTCTAAATGACCCCTTTGAATTTACAGTTTAATGGGTTGGTCACTTAGGAAGTGGCAGTCAAGTAAAATTAATAAAATGAATGAATTGAAAAATTATAACTAATGAATGCCATGAAGGAGAGTATGACATAGCCATCTGTCACAAATGTTTCTCTTTTCTTTCTAAATATACAGTAAGACAATACGTTCTAGCCTTCCTTGCAGTTAAATGACTATGTTCTTGCTAATGGATTGTGGGCAAAATGTGATAAAAGACAAAAAGAACTTTGTAGAACAGCAAATCCAGGAGCCATGGAGTACAATGGACAAAGGCATTCCTTAGGAAGAAAAATAAGTAAAGTACTTTTTTCTAACCTTCATTAACCACAGCTGCAAGCATTGTGATTAATTTTATTTCATGTCATTCCCATTAAAAGGAGAAGGAGGAGGGAAGGAAGAGGAGAAGGAAGAAGTGAAAGAAAAGAGGAAGAGGAAGAGGAGGAGGTGATACTTAATCCAGCAGGGTTCCAGGGCTGCTCTGGAAAAGTGACTGGTATATTTCATCTCTTTATCCTATTTTATTCTATTTGTCCTTTCTGAATAAACATTTTTTGCCTTTTTTCTTTTCAGCTTTTTTCTTTAAATAAGCTTTTGGCTGGTTTCACTAGTTAGGATGAGTGCGATCGATTTTACAAAAATAAAAATTACTAAAAGTTAGATTTATCACGAAGCTAACGAAACTTAAACTCCAGCTCTCCCTGCTAGCCTGGGTCTCTTCCAAGTGTGTCTAGGAAAGTGTGTCTTTTTACTACAGTTTTCCCTTTGGCACATTTCCCTTTACATCAGCGGTTATTGGAGTAATTCAGGATATTTTGGGTATCTGGCTAAGGGAAATTTGAGTAAGAGATACATAATTTCAAGCTTAGTGAGTATATTTACATGGATTATGATCACTTCCAGTTAATTAAGTTATTGCTGGTTGTCTTTCTTTAGCAGTAGATTGCAGAAACACTCCCATGGCCCACTGCCCTAACCCACCTGGCATCCTGTTGCCGTGGTACAGAGCAAGAGGTTATAATGAGATACAAACGTATGGCTGGCACTGCAAGTATGTAAGTAGTATGGAAGAAAGGATTGCAATGTATGGAACCAGAAGTTTGTCTAGAGGAAATTCTTCCAATCATCAGACATACACATTGTAAGTGGAGATCTGGTGTTCATTGATGTCAAGCCAAAACACATTATATCATATCCGGTATATACTTAATAATGCAGTATATATCCTTTTAGATGCACTGTGCATTTTCTTTTCTTTTTTTAATGGGAATTATGTGACATAGAATTAATCAAAATGCCTGCATGAATCTATAAACACCCTGTGCAATGAGTGTGAAGTTGTGTCTTATGCATCAAGCAATTATTAATAATGAAAACAAAATTATCTACTTATTGTGCTAGAAGAAAATTGAATTATCTTTCTGCCTTTTCAATTAAAATCTTATTTTAAAATATGTCATATTTGCAACAGTGATCTCATAGGTTCGCCATGATGTTGAGACTGGACAAGATGTAAGAACCATCTGGGTACAAAACCTGTTAAACCGTATCCCAATACATGCAATCAAGTTAAGAAAAGAAAATCATTATCATATGAAGAAACAAAGTAAAAAATTTAGGAAGATAATACTAGAAGCGAGTTGGGTAGTTAATTAAATTACATGTGTGTGGTCCTGTGGCCTAATGCATGCTACGCACATACTTTTATCACCACTACACTTGTAGCGTATATTTTTTCATTTAATAATGTTTATAGTACTTACATGCTTCTTAAAACATGTAATTTGTTATGATTCATTTTCTGAGTCCAAACAAAATTTTATTTAACCTAATTTTGTATTTGTAAATTTTGTATTAATTTTTTCTTCAAAGGGCTCCATAAGTAGTAAGATTCAGGTCCTACAAAATATGAAACTTTCTCCATATTATAAATCAACATTTATCTATGTATACCAGCGCAAGTTCTTACTTTTTAAATAGACTTACAACATAGTGTTGGATGCAGACAGAACAATTGTCAGAGTTGAGACCTGAAAGATTAGGTGGTTAGGATTAATAGAAACTTGCAGATAGAAAAATGTCTATTGCAAAGAAAACTTTGAGTAAATCATTTAATTTTAAAGACAACAGAAAGCAGCTGGGCCTGGTGGCACACACCTGTAACCCCAGCACTCGGGAGGCTGAGACAGGAGGAGTATTGTGAGTTGGAGACCAGCCTGGGCTACAAAGTGAGCTCAAGGCCAGCCTGAAAAGCATAGTGAGACCCTGTCTCAAAAAGACAAGGGCCTGGGATTTAGCGCAGTGGTGTAAACATCTGCCTGGCAAGCGTGAGGTTGTGAGTTTGATCCTGGGATAAGGGCAGGGGAAAGGGAAAGCTTAGAAACCACTTAATCTCTAACCTGAGTTCATCTTGACTGCTCTATGAGCAGTCTCCTCAGAATAACAGTATTGAGAAGAAACACAGGTCTGATAGCCAAAAAACAAACGCAAGCATTTAGATTTTTAAGGATTTTTAAAAGAGGCATCAGAGTAGAGCAAAAATGTTTAATAATCCTTATGATCATTTAATTCCTCTATGTCCCTCTCATCAAGACAGTCACAGCTTCATATTTCCTTCCTGCTTCATTCTGTTTCTGTCTACTGCACCCCTCTCTAAGGTGGCTTAGTCTCTCTTAATTTAGCTCTTTGTTATTGTATAATCAATTTAGTCCCTGAGCACCTTACCATTCTCTTCTTTAACTACTCTAATATCCGCGACCAACTCCCAGAAGAGACCTGACAATCTATAAGAAGGTCTTTGGAAGGAAGGAGAATGGGGTTAGGGGAGTGAAAAGAAATACGAAGGCCCAATACACTTCTCTGTTTTGGTTATATATCCAGTCCTCAAATTTGAAAATTAAAAGTGAGGCCAAAATGAGTGACTTGACACTCACCTAGTGAGTTACATGAACTTGGACCTAGAATTCAGGCTTACTTCCTTTGAAATAACCTTTGTCATAGTTCCCTGGCAGGTAATCGTTGATCTGTTATTTCCAGATCGCTTTGCACCTCTAGTGGAAAGAATAGCAGGGGGAGTAAGGAAGCCTAGGTTCTTGCTCTACTTCCACTACGCTCCATGACCTTGGACAGGTCATGTTCTTTCTAAGGCTCTGTGTCCTTCCTCATAAGAAGAGGTTGGGTAAATTGAACTCTCTCTCTCTCTATAGTTTTGTCCAGCACTAAAATTTCTTTCTGACCTGTCCTGGGATCTGGGTTGTCACAGTGGTGGCCTTGAGCTGGTTAACAAGCCTTGCCGTAATTTATCCCTCACCCCAGCTGGGAAAAATTTCTCCTTTCACTAGTTTGCTCCTCTGGCGTCCTTGTAGGACACACAAGATGATTGTGGGCTCCCCAGTGGCTGCAAGGGGAGAGAATATCTCGATACATCTGGGTGTCCCAGGCCGGAGACCACCCCTGACCCTACACACTTCGATCCTGTTGCAAGACCGAGGTCCAAGGCCCTTAGAAGGCCCACCGCACAAGGACAGGGCTCACCACAGGGCAAGGAAAGCG
>RJWT010001451.1:0-48270 GCA_004365215.1 Cuniculus paca
TCCATCCCCCCCACAGGCGTGAGCAATTGGCTGGGACCCATTCTGGAGTCACACAGGATAAACCTGAGGCCAGGACTGCTGCCAACTTCTTCCTGCAGCTCCAGGTGGTGGGCAGACCCATGGAAGTTGCTTGGACCAAGTTCTGTTCCTCTGCGCATTTCAGACAACATTATGTAGGTCCCTAACCAGATCCACAGGCCCTGGCCACTTCTGCTCCAATACAAATACTGCAGTACCCAGCTCAGTGTAGAGGCATGGGTGCCCACCATCAGATACCCATAGCCAGCACTGGCTAGAAAAACCAAACATTTGTCTGGCAGTTCCAGATTGTGGGCAGATCCGTGGAAGTTGTTTGGACCAAGTTCTGCTCCCGTGCGCATTCCAGACAACATTGCTTAGATTCCTAACCAGCTTAGATCCACAGGGCCTGGCCAGCTTCACTCTTGTGAAAACTCTGGGGGCCCTTGTGTGCTGGTATTCACCTCAGTGTAGAGGCACAAGTGTCCACCATTGGATGCCTGTAGCCAGCACTGGCCAGTAAACCCAAACAGTCTTGCTTTAGAGAAGTTTGGCCAGTGGTGGAGGTGCCTGGGACCACACTACCCACATGTGTGGAAGAAATCAGGAATATGCCAAGACAAAAAGGGAGAGGGTAATCTCTGGTTTTCAACCCAAGCAGCCCAAGTCCAGGAGATGTAAACATGGAGGGGATCTAGAGTCACCCACCTGAAATATCTGAAGTGATGTCAACTGAAGTGAAGAAACAACTTCATGAAGCTATAAGAGAAGTTAGAATAGAAATTCTATCCCAGGTAAAAGAAGAAATGAAAAACATAATAAAAGAAATACTAAGCATCTCTAAAGAAGACACACAGATAAAAAAATAGAGAAGCATAGGAAAATGAGGGAAACCATGAATGAACAATATAAGAGAGATTTAGAATGCATGAAACAGATTCAAAGAGATATCCAGGAAATTAAAAACTCCATTGAAAGCTGGCAAAACCACTTGAAAGAAACTGAAGACAGACTTTCAAACCGTGAAGACAGGTTTGCAACTTGTGATCATGATAGGAAAGATCTCTTAAAAATAGCAAGGTCTCAGGAAGTAACAATTCAATGCCTGCAAGATGATTCAAAGAAACATAACTTAAGAATTAAAAATGTGAGTAAAAAAGCAGGGGTCAAGGCAAATGACATCAGGACCCAATGTACTGACTTAATTTCTGAGAACTTCCCAAGCATGGAAAAAAAAGTGACATTCAAATAAGTGAGGCATATAGAACTCCAGCTAGCCATAACCAAAACAAATCTACACCCAGACATATAATAATCAAGATTCCAGAAATTCAACACAAGAACAGAATATTAAAAGCTGTTAGAGAAAAGAAGCAGATCACCTATAAAGGAAAACCCATCAGAATCACAGCAGACTTCTCAACACAAACCATCAAGTCAAGAAGAAGCTGGAGTGAAGTAATGCAAGTCCTGAAAGAAAACAACTTCCAACCCAGACTGACGTACCCTGAAAAACTTTCTTTGAAAATGAATAGAGAAACAAGATACTTCCCTGACAAAGAACAACTCAAGGAATTCATGACCACCAAACCAACCCTACAAAGAATACTAAAGGACATTCTAGAGAGAGATGAACAGGACCATGGTCTCAGGAACAATGGCAGAGGGGGAACATGAAGTGGGACCAGTCGATTGAGTGGAGAGGAAAACTAGGGAGCCAATGGCAGGAAAATAGCATGGCAGAGACAATGCAGTACAAGAGGGCCTCAGTGCACCAATAGAAAGAAACACAGGCAGAGTGGATCAGGAGACAGGATCCATCAATATGCTCTGTACAAGAAATATCTTTAACTAGAAAGAAAATTTATAGACTGAAAGTCAAAGGAGCGAGAACAATGCCCTGTGTGACAGGCAGCCTTTAAAGCAGGGGTAGCCTAACCATCAACTGTAGAATGGATAAAAAGACATGGAATTTTATGTGGTGGAAAGCTACTTAGGTAAAAAGGAAGATAACCTCAAGGCTTTTGTAGGTGGATAGAGGCAACTTGAGATCATGCTCATGGATGAAATGGTTCAGAATCACATTGGTGAATTTCATGTGGTCTCCCTAATATAACAAACTAGAGTTAGTGGGATCGAAAATGCACAATACATATTGGGAAAGTCAAAAGGGAGGAATTATCTAAAAAGGGAAGGAAGTGACCACTGTTAATCTATTATCATGATTTGAAACTCATATTGTCTTCATTGTTCTGATTAGTTTCATTTTATTCTGTTTTGTCTGATTTTACTATACTTGATGGCATGGACAGCTATTTTAAAGATAACAAAATATATAATTGCAGCCACTGAGGATGTCTACTTATCTTGTTTAGAAACCCTGTATTGCTTTCATTGTTTTGTTTTGATTGATTTTACTCTATTCTGTGTTGTTTGATTGTAATATGTCTGAAGGTGTAGGCACCTATTCTGAAGTTAACAAGAAGCATTATGGTAGCCACTGCTGTTTTACTAGTATCTTAAAGCTCTGTATTGCTTACATTGTTCTGCTTTGTTTGTTTTGTTTTTGTTTTTGTTTCTCTTTTTGTTTTTTTGTTTTACTGGTTTTATTTTGTTTGATTTTGTTTGATTTTATTTATCCCTGATAAATATATATTGCAGATAATATGAGGCATTGTGCTAGCCATTATTCATTGGTTTTTACCCTGTTTATAAGTCATGGATCATGTTCATTGTTTAGTAGTGATTGACTCTACTCTGTTTTATTTTGTTTGGTTGTATTCTTTTCAAAGTAAAAAAAAATTAAAAAAAATATTGGATCTATTCATTTTACATTTGCAACTCATTAAATTCCAAAAGACTTGTGAAAATTATGAGTTTGATTCTTTAATCTCCTTAAGCAAGGAGCCGCTCTCAAGTTCTAAATTACTTCTTGTCCATTGTACAGGCTACATATAGGACAGTTCTCATTCTCTGAAGTGCTTGTAAGAATCATTACCTTTATAAGCCTTTGTTTGCAACAGTCCTTAGGAGGGGAAGGATCGTAAGTCATTAAACATTGAAAAGTGTCTACTAATCATTAAAAAGTGTTACTGAGGAAGAATGTGGCTTGGGTAGTAACTCTCTGCCCTACACCCTTGCTTGGCTTTGCTCCCCTTTGCTCCCCAATGGAACAGAACACTTTGCTCCAGTGTCCTCCCTAGCTATCTACTGGTGTCCTCCCTTGCTATCAAACCACCTTTCTCTACCTCAGCATGAGTGCAGCCAGACAGGTAGTGTGATGTGCTTCCCGATTCCCAGCACTGTGGGCTTTTTTAAAGAGGGAGAAGGCACGGTGGAGCGGCTAAGAACAGGAAGAGCGGAATCCAGGCTACTTATTTGCATATTTAACATTCATAGCAAGCTTTATACTCTTACCTTCAATGAAACAGGCCCGCAAGCTGCTATGCTACATGAGCACCATTGCCCAGCTACTTGTCAGATTTTGGCCAAGGAGAGCTCTCCCCTGGGTGCTGACTCCTGTGCAGCAGCACAGCCCTGTTAAAATGAAGACTCACTTTGTAGTTCCTGTAAATGCTGTTGTCATTTATTTCTTGGGTAGTATGGACTGCAAAAGTCCTGAAAACCTATTTGAGAATTTTACACTGAGTAATATGAACAGCATATTTGTTTTTCAAGGAGGAGCAAAACACTTTCAAGGTTGGTAACACCAAGGAGATTCAGAGACCAGCAGCCCACAAAGACCAGCAACAGAGATCAGCACCCACTGTTGTTGACCAATGGTGCAGTGTCCAGCACACGGAGCCTGGCAATGCCGAGCCCAGCACTCAGTAGAGTCATCCTATGGAGTCTGGCACAAGCTGGCATCAGATAATGGTGAACAGCAGTGGCGGTGACTGGCAGCTGGCTGTGTCAGCTATGGCCACACTGCATTACCTGATGTCATCTGCTTTGCAGATTCGTGATTTCTAACTGAATTGAGCAAAAAGACCCTAGGCTGATTGGCAACATCATATATCATAGTCTAGGCACATGTCATAAATTGAATGAAGGACATAACTCGAAACTTGGGAATTAACTTATTGCATTGCATAATATTAGGGATAAGATTTGGGGATGTTATATTTGCATATTCTCCAATACTTGTGAGCTACAATATTTGTCCTACAGTTTATGATTATTAATTAAATTCCAAAAGTTTTGTGGTTCTTTTAAAGCTTGATTTAACTGTATTCAGTGTAATTATAAGATCAATCCTTGAAAATACAAAGATTTTTTGAATAAAATTTTGAATAAAATTTCCATGTTGTTGAATATTTGGGGTGTACATATATTTTTTCTTATCCTTGTCCATTTAAAATGATTTTTAAGACAGGGTGTGGTGGCACATGACTGTAATCCCAGCACTTGGGAGGCTGAGCAAGAAGATCTTTACAAGTTTGAGGCCAGCCTGGGCTGTATAGCGAATTCAAGGCTAGCTTGAATTGCATAGCAAGACCCTGTCTCAAAAAAAAAAAAAAAACCAAAAGTGATTTTTATATGTTAGTTTATTTCATATACATACATATATAATATTAAAAAAACCTATAATAGGTAAAAAGGGAAATATTATAACAACAAAACATATGCATCTGTGAACATTAACTTTCTAGCAAAAGAAAAAAGAAAAGGAAAAAATATACTTGTATTTCTAAACAAAAAAGAATAATAGGACCTCAAAGCATGTTTTTCAATGGAGCAAGCAGAGTGAATGACTATAATGATATGCTAAATCTTATTTTTTCTTTGTTGGAATTAGAAACTTCAATCTTAGGCTGTACTGCAAGATTGTCATAATCTGCCAAATTTCTTCGGATTTACTGAATTAGTTTTATTCAAGTTTTCCAAAATGTTGTCTCTGCTTTTCATATAGAAATTTCTGTGTCCTACAAATGTAAATTTAGAAAGAAGAAATGAACATTGTAGACACTTGTTGAGGCAAATTTCATAAGTCACTCTTGTTTTCCTGTGACAATCATATTATGCCACAATGGAATGGAATGAGTATTGTATTAGTTTTGACTAATGATGGTGTCTCCAAAAACTAGATATTTCTTCAATTGGATCTAATACAAGTATTCATTGTAAAATATTGTAGCTAATGATTTCTATGAAATATGAGATTTCTATTTTTATAGTTTGCCATAATGACCTTTAGATCAAAAAGTGGAGTTCACAAGCAAAATCCTATTTTAAGAATATATTAAATTGATTTCACAGCCATAGAAGACTCTTTGAAGGAATGCATCAAGAAACATGACAAAAAACAATCTATTATATTTAGGAACTTGTCTTATGGTCTGACAGAGAGGTCACTCTTTGCCTCCATCCAATTTAATATCCTGTTTAGCATTTTAATTAAGAATTTAGAAGAGCAAGTAAATGGAATATTAATAAGGTTCTCAAATGATCAAAAATAGAGGTGTTGCAAGCTTCATCAAAAACCAGAGAAACAATATAAATAAACATAATGAGGTTAGCAGGGAAAGTATAGAAATAATGCAACATGTTTCAAAAGTAATGAATTACTGAACATTTCAAACTACAAGCATGTAAGTTTTCTTTAAAAAGATTTCCAGATCAAGAAGGTAAAGACTATGGGAAAGAATATTATACATATGGCATGCTTGAACCTCTCTATAATACTGTGCTTTATTAAGAGATGTTCTCTAGATGTAAATGCAGAAATTAAGATCTAAATTAATGAATTAAATAGTAAATCAAACCCAAAATATGGTACTATAAATTAAGATCCACATATATTCAATTAATTACTTAACTATACTTAAACCTAACATTTAACAAATAATGTTCTATTTTTTCTACCTTAAAAATGTACCCTCATAATCTCCGAAAAGGTCAGATATACATTCTAATCTTCAATTTTAAGACTTCTCTTCTGAATTTTGATGGTATGAAGTTAACCAGCTCTTACTATTAAGGTCCCAGCTCTGCATCATAGAGAAAGACTGCAATCATCTTTATGAAAATTTACACATGCACATTGAAGCATTTTCCTCCCCTCTGTAAACAACAGTTGCATGACCTTTTCTCCATCTTAGTGATTGTCATACCTGTAGCATGACCCTTGGTCAAGACAATAGAATTCATGGAAAAGCCACCCTCAACCTTAGAACTGAAGTCAGTACTGTGGCAGGAAGAAGCTCGATGTCCTGGCTGCCCAGATCATATCTTTAAAGTGACGTAACTTCACATCTTTTGCTTCTACAAATTTTTTCACCTAGAGATAACTGTCTGAGAAGGGGAAAAATATAATTTATGACAGGGTCCAGGCAAAGTGATCTTTTTCCCAGTATTTTAAAACTGTACTGTGATATAACAAAATATATAAGTGACACCACAATTGCATCACTGAACCACACAGCTGATTTAAAGTAATATTCTTAGAATGGTAGAGTAATAAATTTTGTAATTCCTTGCAACTATAATATCAGGAACATATATCTATAATGGGTTACAGTTGAGGAAACAAATTAAAATTTTAAAAAACAAATGTGGATCTGATTGAACAGTTCAAATTCTCATATTGACATTGCTTGGCTTCCAGTTCACTGGAAACAGAGCCTGAAAGAAAAGTTTGGATGCATGTGGCTCGTTAAATTATCATCTATTCATTTTTTTTATCTATTCATTTTAGAAAGTGGCAGCAAGGAATGCAGAATGGCACAGGAATAGACTTATTCAAGAGTGACACCCCAGCCAGGTCTAGCTTCAGTCTGATTCTATGATAAGCTCTGCAGGATGGATTATCTCTGAGATTGAGCTCAGCTTGAGTTCAGAGAAAGGCCTTAAGTACCCATGAGTTACCATTGACTCTATGCTGCTCCTTGCAGTGAAGTATACAACAGGGGAAACGCAGTGTCTCCTACATGAGCAACAATAAATCTTTGAAAGATGAAGAAATGTGACCCACTGAATGCTACTATCAGGGCAGCTGGGATGCACAGTCCCAATAAAGGGGAGCTCGTTGGCACCCCATTAGCCTCCACATGATCCACGCAATGTGGTGCTTCTCACATTTAGTTTGTTGCATCCAGCTGTAGCTTGTCTAGGACATTTGTTGACCATGATTTCTCGGAAAATTCACAATGTGAATGTTGCTTTCATTAATGAGTGCATACTGTACTCCAGTTGGCCCAAGACTATAATTGGCACTTAGTGTCTACTTTGGCTGTGTAGTCAAGACTTCTCTTCACTAGTAGTTTTTGGCTACATGGTTACCTAGGAAAGGGTGATACCCTTGAGAGATCTGCACTGCATTAGGTTTCCACACTGCAACTGCACTGCACTCATCAGGTTTTTTGTTTCATCGGTCCATTTTTAATTAAAACTAGCCAGAAGTCTACAAAACTATACAGAGTACTTCCTGACTGCTCAGTTTATGTCATTTTGTTCAAGTTTGGTAGCAGTAAACTTTATTTTACTGTTATGGTAACTTAGTGCCTCTGCCTCAAATCTCCAGGCAGGTAGCTTTACATCTATTGACAATCTTTTTGCATTGGTTTGTGGAAGTGGCTCATGGGAGCCTTAGAGAGCATAATAAGAGAAGAGTACAAATTCCTCAAGGTGTGATGGTGGCTGGGACTGCCACTGCTCCCACTCCTGGATCCTAGAAACAAGCATTCATCCTCTTAAAGACAAAGCACTAAATCATGGCCATTGATTTAAAAATTTTACCACATTCTGCATTAAAGAATCTCATTCCTCAGAGTTCATTCTCAAGTTAGCACCTCCATGTTTTATTTTGCTTTGTTTTGTTTTCTCTCGAAACACTGGCCTTTGGCATGTATTTAAGATATAACACACAGTAATGATTCTATATTTCTATATCAGACAACCAGTGTGAGGATGGCAAGGTTCATGATTGAGCCATGGTCATTTGCACAGCACTGTAGCAATTTTACCTTTATGAGTGCTTGTTTTGAGATCAAACACTATTATATACTACCTCCATAAACAAGGGGGCTGTTTGAGCCACAACACAAAAGAAAAGTCACCTCGGAAATATGTAAGTCACATCAGAATGAGTTATTGCACTCTCGATATTCTAAGGCATGCATTTTAATTGAATTACTATCAAATTACTTGTTCTATTTTTACTTTGTTATGAGTAAGTCTCATTTTCTGTTATTGACAGATCAGAAGTTTAGTAGCCAGAGACCTAGATCACCTGGATATTTTGCAAAACATCCAGATCCTATATAGTGAGAATATGATGTCAATTGCAAGTGCTCTGGATGCCTGAGTAAGATACACACAGACAGACAGACAGACAGACAGACAGACACACAGACACACAGATACACACACACATAGAGACACAGATACATGCACACACAGCATGCAATTTAGACAAGGCAGCTCCCACTTAGCTATAAATTACTAAGAAGCAAATTTTCAGAAGAATCTGTGAGATTTATTCAGGTATCACACCTCAGAGGTGGGTGCCCTGGACTGAAAAGGGGAACTACACAGAGCATCAACAGTGTAGACACACATGGAGGGTCTAGATCTGGACTCCAGTGTTTCCACTTGACCCTCTTAGTATTTGTTACACTACATATGTGACAGCATGAATCTTTTGGGCATTTATAAAGGGTTTTAGTTTTAGGTATCAATAAAATGAAACGTGAGCCATTGAGAGAAAGTAGAATTTTTTTTTCTTTGAATGCTTATTTTCTTTTCCCCCTTCATGTAAAATGAATGCACCAGGTGCTTCACAGCTGGTATGGTATGTCCTTGAAACCAGGCTTGCTTCATGAAGCAGGCTATCAGAAAGGCTCTTCCGATGGAAGAGCAAAGAAATTCATAGCAGACGAATGTGCAGGCATTTTGAAATTGGTCTTCCTTTAAAAAAGTCTGTTATATAGATGTTTCTCAGCAAGATTTCTGTATGAAGTCAGAACTGCAGTGCAAGGATATTGTACCTGGAAGACTTCTAGAAAATTTTTTTTAAATCTGTTAATTTATACGTCAATGTATGCTGGGAGAAATCAATAAAAATTTAAAGAAAATAATTGCTATCGATGGTCAAATAACAATGTATTTAAGTGTTTATGTGTATTTGTATCAGAATATCTTAAGGTATATATGAATGTATAGATCTATCTATGCATATCTCTCTGTATATGTGTATATAGAGATATGCAAAGATTACTGAATCATTTATATTTTTATTATATAAAATTTAAAAACCTTAGTAGAAGAATATATTTCCAATTTTGCCATGACTCTAAATAATATGATGAAATGAGATTACTTCATTTAAAAACTACAGAAATTTTTTGTGTTTCATTCTTCAAAATTTAAGAAATTATTTCACAATCATTCCCTCTGGGTGTTTACATTCTTTTTCATTTTCATTATTCATTTTTCTCTTAGTGACTGATAATGTTCAAATCTAAACATATACTTGATAAATTTTACTTATCTAAGGACAAATTTTTGATGAAGTTTTACATTATAAACTTTTAAAATCATCATTGTAACCAAAATAATAAGCATATACCTCATCCTTTAAAATATCTTCAGGCTCTTTAGATCCTTCCCACATCTTCTCAGACTTCTGAAAAGTCAAAAACTTCTGATCTGCTCCCTTATCTTTTTTCAAAACTTACGATAGATGAAGTACTGTATGATATCATATTTTCCTTGATTGATTTCTTTCAGAAAAAAAGATTTTAAGATCTACCTCAATTTTGAAGATGTTTGTAATTCAGTTATTTTACAACTTAAATTTTTTCAATTTTGTATATAGATATAATAATATGGGTATCCATTAATCTGTAGATAAATGGTTGAGATTTCACTCTTGGGATATTACACATAACACTGCTCTAAACTCTCATGTGTTTCTATGGACATATTTCATATGTTTGACCATATTTTGTCAAAATGATCCCTAAATATTTTATATTTTTAATGGTGTTTTCAACAGTATGACATTCTTAGTTCAAATTACGCTTGTTCTGATTGATAGTACATAGGAATGTGACTTATTTTATGTTGTCCTTTTATGTTAGCATATATTCTGCAATCATATCTTATTCATTTGTATAATTTGCATTAGAATCATTACTCATAAGATCATGTCGCCAGCAACAGTTTTACTTTCCCAAAGTGAACGACTTTTATTTCTTTTTTCATTTTAATAAAATAGCAAGAACCTTGAGGGAAATGAATAAGGTTAGTAAGCATCCCAGTTCCTGAATTTAAAGGAAAGACATTTATTCTCACACCATTAAGCTTAGTGTCATCACACATAATTTCTATGCATATCCTCTGTATTCATAGTTCATTGAGGGTTTCTATCTGTAATGGTTGAAGAATTTTGCCAGGTTATTTTCTATATCTATGGAAATGGGTAGAAGCATTAAATAGATTTATTTCAAGTAATTGGTTTATATAACTGTGAAGATGGCAAGTACATTTTTATAGTAGAAACTGATAGTCTCAACTTTCAATCACAGGTGTTGGTATTTCTGTCTTGAGTCAGAATTTCTTTTTCCCTCAGGAAATCTTCAGTGTGCTCTTTAACTGTTTAAATGATTAGATGAGAGGCACTCAACTGGTGGTAACATCCTTTATTTTAAAAATATATAGATGTTTAAGGCATCTACAAAACATCTTTAACACATTTAAATTAGTGTTTTTATAGATAACTGGGCACAGTAGCTTAGCCTAAGTAGACACATAGCTCTTGCAACCTGATTTACCAAACCCATTAAAATATGAAATTCTGAGTTTTACTTTGAAATTATTGTCCCATGAATTAAAACTCAAATTCCTTAGTTTATCTATTAAGGCACAAAATTTCACCTATTATTGTTTCTTTTATCTTAGCAAATGCTTCGTTCTGTGAGTTTCTTTTTTCATTCTATTTCCCATAATGTCTCCACTCTCATTTTAGTCAGTTGAAATACTGTCAAGCAGAGTATTGACCATGCTGGGACTGGGACGATCAATAAGCCAACTAGCCAGCCTTTCTGGTGAGCCCTGCAGACCATGCAAAGCCCAGGAAGAGAAAAGTCAGCACGTCCTGTGAGCCTACCAGCGCGCAGGCTGAGAATCACCAAACCCCGCCATCCCGTAAGCCACCAGCTGGTTTGGAGGTCAGCCTGAGCTGATAGCAACTGAGGCACAAAAAGCAACTGAAGGATTGTAGTGTTTGGTTGAATTTACAGGCTTGGGGCCAGCAGTCTGAGCATCTATAGGAAGAATAACAGTATGAAATATGGCAAATATGGGGGATTTTTTCTGCCTTGATTTTGAAGTCTAATATTGTTCTCACTGTTTTGTTTTGTTCTTATTAATTTTTTTGTCCTACTCAATATTCTGTTTTGATTTGTTTTATTCAGTTTTGTTTTGGTCTGATTTTGCTATATCTGATGGACTGGACAACTACTGTGGAAGATAGCAAGATATACTATAATAGCCATTGTTGTTTTCCTATTACCCTGCTTTGATGTTCTGTACCAATTTCACTGCTGTGTTTTGATTGAATTTATTTTTTGTTTTGTTGGGTTTTATTATCCTTAAAATAAAATTTTAAAAAGTTAAAAAAAAAAAGAATGCTGTCAAGTCAAAGAATCACAGATTGATTTGTCTTCCATTTTATTTCAGGTGATATTATTGTTCCACCCTTTTGAAATCTAACATGTGTATATCTTACAGCTATCGAATAACCTTACAAGTGTTTCTATTCAGTTGCAATCTTTATAGAATAAGTATGTGCAATTTATGTATGTTTCAGCCATATGGCATGCAAAGTGAACTTGCATTTTGCACATACCCCAAAATGTTTATTTCATTAAAAAAGAATTTTAAAAATTTAATGGTGATACATTTTATTCTGAAAAAAAATTGACTAACTTTGCAATGGACTGCTTTAAAAAGTGAGTTCCAATAGAATAGAAACCTTACTTCTTGTCTGATTTTTGTTTTATTCATGGGTTCATAAAGAAAAAGCATATGGCGTTGCCATATTGCCTCCCTCTGAAATAAACTACTGAAATGGATAAAATCCTGCTGAAAAATGCAAGAACATTCCAATTTTCTCTAGTAAATACTAATTGAAAGGTAATAATTGTTTTTGCCAGTTTAAAGTAATAATTTGAAATAAATTCATACATAGATAGTCTATTTGTCTTAGCATTATTTTAATAAGAACATTTAATGGAAAGATATTCATTTCCATAATGTTCAGATTATCAAAAAATCAAACAAAATTCAAGGTGCTTCCTAGTTCCTTAAGTACAAAAAAATTAGCTAATACAGATATAAACAGCTAAGAAGAGAAGAAATAAAAAATGAACATACCAAAAACCAAATATCAGCCCTGAAATGAGATATACTTTATGAAACAGTGCTAAAATGAAAAATTTAAATCTATATTACTATTAAAAACATCACAATATATGAATTGAGTAATAAACTATGCAGAGGCAAGTTATCATTATACTTGACAATAACTAAAATGTTTTTTCAGATTGAAGATACCAGAAAAATTTGAGCAATAAATCTGTTTTCATTTTGTTTTGTTTTGTTTTGTTTTGTTTTGTTTTGTTTTGTTTTGTTTCATTTTGCTTTGCTTTGCTTTTTTAAACAGGGTCTTGTTTTGTAGTCCAAACTGGCTTTGAACTCACAGTGATCCTCCTGCCTCAGCCTTGCAGGTGCTGCGATTACAGATGTGTGCCACCACACCCAGCAAGAAAATCTCATATATTACTAATAATGACTTCTATTTATACTACTATAAACTTCTTTAAATATGCTTAGATTTCTTGGAGTGGTATTTTTATAATTAAATGTCATATTAACGTGTGTGTGTAAAAAGCATTACAAATTAAATAAAAATATTTCTTTGTAGGACTTCTTCATAAAAAGTGCTTTGTAAAAAGTTGGTAAAAATTGTTTCTTCATAGGATTTCTTGATTTGGTTCTTTCAGGAAAGAATGGGGAGAAACATACATACGAGCTTATAGACTCACACACAAACATCCACACACATGCGCACTGTGCATCCACACAAATACACAGTCTCAAGTTTTATTCAATCAAGGAATTTCATGTGATTAAATGAACTGTTGATATTGAACTTTTACATACGATAATACCAATATATTAATATATGGGATTTTACTTGGCATGTTACAAACTGGAAAATAATGAATTATAGAAAAATTTAAAAATGAAATAATACAATCATGTGATCAACTAAAAAGAACTATAAAATGACATCTGCAAATGTAATAAAAATATTATATAAAATCTAACAGAAAATTAATACTCTCTTCAACATAACCTGAAAAAATGTATAATATACCATGAGAACATTTCATAGCTCTTCCAATGTAGACAATGAAAACTTAGTAAATAAACTAATAAAAAAATTAATAAATAATTTCTTTAGCTGCTAAATACAGAGAACTAGTGAAATCAACAGTAAACTGATGTCATTTCCACTTGTATTGTTTGTGTTTGGATTCTATTATACTAAATGTGGTTTAAATAAGTTTTTAAATAGTAGGCAAGTTTCTCAAGAGACCTAAAACCAGCAGGAGTGATAGATACATAGAGATAGATAGATGATAGACAGATAAATAGATAGATGATAGATAGATAGATAGATAGATAGATAGATAGATAGATTTGTAATGGGAATTTCCATTTGGCTCATGTGATCCTGGAGATTGGTAAATCTTATGATTTCACATTTGCTACCTGGATGAGCAGGTCGCCAGTGATATTATTGTGTGTCTGAGTCTAGAAGTCCAGGAACCATGATGAAGACAGATCTTCATTGAATCAATTCAGTCAAATCCTAGTCACTTCTGTGACCACTCTCACAGACATGTTTAGAAATTGTAATACCAGCTTTTAGGGCATTCCTTAACTGAGTGAAGTAGACATATATAATTAATCATTACAAAAGACCATTTTGAATACATGATCATTGCAATCTCACTAGATATTCAACTTTTAGTTTATGGAATTAGGCATCATTGACTATCTTTAAAAGTTAAATAATGAAACAATACTGAGATCATTGCACAACCAAGTTTCCTTTATTATCATAAAATTAGAACTAGTATTTTAAACTAATTGGCAGAATTTTAAAAAACTGTATATTACCATATAATTTCAACTTTTTAAAAAAAAAAAGTAAGTACAAAGTAACTAAAATTCTAAACTCATAGTGCAAAATGCAACAGAATATAGATCTCTCACATTTAATACTTTTTCTACTTTTGATGTATTTCTTGCTTAGCTTTGTTTGGAAAGAATTTCACCTAAACTATATAACCATAAATATTTGCTGTTTAAAGTTGAGTGTAGGAGTCCACCATCAAAATTTGGCACAGCAATAAAAACAACATAAAATATTAAGTACATAACTATGTGTTTTTGAAGGAAATACCCCAATGATATTTTATGTTTAAAAATATTTGAAAGATAATGAAATACATACAATAAGAAACAAAGATTTTTCTGCTATAGCTCCTGGCTATTTTTGTTTACTTTATCATCTTTACATTTTTATAAGAAAACACAGAGACACAACAAACTAAGGAGCAAATGATTCTCACAACCCTTACTTTTAGGAGATTTGTAGACTTCTCACTTCTTTTTCATTGAGTTTATTTGACTTTGAACAATTATTTGCTCAGTGTTTGATTTTGTTATTTATATAATAGAACAAGTCAAAGAATAATGACAATGTCTTCATAGTAACGGAATTGCAAAAATAGGACAAAAACGTGCATGCATTTGAAACTCTAATATAAACTAATTTGCATTAAAATTTCAATCCAATTTAATTCATAACTTCTGTTAACTTTTAGAAGTTGATTTAGGAAAGCAGAAAAGAACTAGGACAAGGAAGGAAGTTGGAGTCAATGTTCTCTGCAATACAATCCTAAAATAAAGAAGAAAATCTAGGTGGAAAAATGCCAGGAACAGCAGAAAAGAAAAGTACACAAAGTGATTAGGGAAACGATTATAAATTGCTGTGCACAGTAACAAACTCACTGAGAGAAAAATTAGGGAAACTACAATTTCACAACAGCATCTGTTGTACTCAGAGTTAGCAAGGGAAATAATTTAAGGCAGGACATATAATTTATAGTATGGTTTTATAATAGTCACCAAAAGAATCAAATACAAAAAAAGTACAGGAAATCTGTCCACACACTAAAGACCCAAAGAATCCAAGTGAGGGCCTGGATCCCATGACAATATTCTGCATGAGTCCAGCTGAGCCCATGACAATGCCCCCAACAAGGCCAACTGGAGGCCTAGAGCCCACAATGACTCATGCAAGTCTGTTTCATGAATCTGTGCTGGGAAGGCCCAAAGGTAAGTGGTGGAAGCTAGAAAGTCTGTGCCAGTGAGGTGAAGGATCTGTGCCAGTAGGCTGAGGATTTTGCACTGGAGCCAAAAAGCACACTCAAAATAAGGGCCAGAACTCCCCCCAAAAGTACCACAGTTATCCTCAGTGACAATGAGGTCCTGAGTTTCTCTGATGATAACAGCAAAGTTCATCTCAGGAAGCCAGTGTGGCAAGCTTCTCCAGGAGATTGAAAAGCACACCATCCTCTCCTTCTGAGTCAGGAAGAAATGCTCAAAGTAAGGACCAGAGCTTCCCCAAAGGGAACCACAGCTGTTCTCAGCAACAACAAGGTCCTGCTCTTCTGATGATGACAGCAGCCGAGTCACATCAGGAGAGAAGCTTGACGAGCTCCTCTGCTGTGGGAAAACTCCCAAGTCAAGTCAAACCAAACCCAACCAAACCAAACGAAAAGGAAGACTCTGCACTGAGGAGACAGGAAGGCAGCATTTAATCTTTACACCAGTAGACTGTTTGATCTTCATGCCAGTGGATTATTGTGGGGATAATTCCTCAAAAGCAACAGCCCTGAATTTAGGAAAAGTTTAGTTCACATAGAATTTAGAAGTGGGAGGTAAAAAGCAAGTGACATTACATAACTGGCTACAGACATTGAGTCATATATTGACAGGCAGGCTAGTCTTGAAATAATAGAAACACTCTAGGAACAAGAAGAGGGTTCCTTTACAGGATGAGCACAGTTAAGGGCATTACTATAACATAGAAATGTTCTGAGGGAGAGGGTCCTTACAGAAGGATCACAGTAAAATATACAGGTGGTCTTTAATTATCCCAGGGTGCTTTAAGGGATAGACAGTTACTCAGACTCAGTGCTCATCAGAGGTTTACAGCTGGGCTGTAGGCACCATCAAGGTCAATTGAATTTAGCAGAAATAGCAGAAGAGAAACTTGGTCAGAGACTTGTAATTGATCATGAAATATCTGTAAGTTTGCTGTCTTATAAGTGTGTTCTTACAGTATAATTGTGCCCCCAGCACCTCCAGGAGAACACATGGCAACAGGATAACCAACAACATCACCTCTTCATCTCCAGTTGTCCTATTTATTTTGTTGGTAACAATCCTCAGGCAGGCCCTCCATATCCAGCACCACGTGGACTCAGTTCAGTTGGTTGTTACAAATTGACCAACAGTTGTTAATCTACCACAGCATCCAATGAAATGAAATACTTAGAAATCAATCTAACAAGGGGAGGGAAAAGGTCTTTATATAGAAAACTACACTATTCTGGAAAAGAAGGTCAAAGAGGATATCAGAAAGTGAAACGCTATCTCCTGCTCTTGGGTAGGAAGGATCAACATAGTGAAATGACCATACACCCAAAATTGTTATACATATTTAATGCAATCTTGATCAAAACACCAATAGTGTGCTTCACAGAATTAGAGAATACAATCCTAAAATTTATTTGAAACTAGAAGAGACCTAGATTAGGAAAAAAAATTTATTAGCAACAAAGGTCAGTCAAGAGGAATCACAATCCCTGATTTTAAATTGTACTACAAAGCTACTGTGATAAAACAGCATAGTATTGGATGAAAAAAAGACCTGAGTACAAATAAAACACATTAAAAGATGCAGAAACAACTCCAAATACAGTCAGTCACATTAACTTCAACAAAGGGGCCAACCACCTTCACTAGAATAAAAATAGTCTCTTTAATAAATGGTGCTAAAACAACTGGGTTTCTACGTGCTGAGGATTAATATTAGACCCATGTCTCTTACTATCCACTAAACTAAAATCAAAATGGATTAAAGATTTAAATATTAAAACATAAACACTAAATCTGCTAGAAGACAAAAGCAGTAGAACTCTTGAAGACTTAGGTGTTGGCGATGATTATGAACAAAACCCTGATGCCATGGAAAAATCATACAAAGAATCAACAACTGGGATCTCATCTTATTGAAAAACTTTTGTGCAGCAAATGCTAACAACAAAGTAAAGTGTCAACTGTGATTGGAAAAAAAAAACTTTTGTCAGTGTCTCTCAGACAAAAGTCTAATATCTAGAATATATAAAAGAAACTAAAAAAAATCATGCCCCTCAAATTCAAAGATTGAATCCAGAAATGAACATTTGAAATGAATAGGCACTTCTCAGATGAAAAAGTAGAAATGGCGAATAAATTTATGAAAAAATATTCAACATCACTGATCATTCAAGATATTCAAATTAAAACAACACTGAGATTGCATCTCATTCCAGAAAGAATGGCTATTATCAACCAATAACAAATACTTGTGAGGTTGTGAGGAAAAGGAAACACTTCTTCACTGTTGGTGGGTGTGTAGACTGGTTTAACCACTGTGGAAATCTGTGTGGAGAGCCCTCAAACAACTAGGACTAGAGGTTTTGTTTGACTCAATTATTCCCCTTTTGGCTATGTTCCCAAAAGAATTAAAAACATGATATACGTACACCTATGTTTACAGAAGCACTGTTTGTAATAGCTAAATCTTGGAAACAGCCCAAATGCCCATCAACTGATAACTAGGTAAAAATATTGTTTATTATAATGGACTAATCATAAAGAAGGATAAACTTGAGACATTTCTAGGTAAATGGATGCACCTTGAGACCATATTCTTAAACTAAATAAATCAAATACACTACATAAGTATCACATTGCTTCTGTTGTGAGAACCTGAAAGTCTAAAAAAGGACCTGAATGTATACTCGATTAAATAGGAAAAAAATGCTCCAATGAGAAGGGAAACTAGGGAGAGGGATGGGGTAAAGGAAGGAAGAGAACAGGAGAAATGAATAAAATGATGAAAACAAGTTTTTGTAAATAAGGAGGGGAAGAGGGGTTGAAGGGAGGGTAGGGGAATAGAAAGAAGGAAGATACATCATGTATAGGTACAAATTCCTTATGATGAGTGTTATCATCATGTATATCTAAAATGTACCAATAAACTTAACTATAAAAAAAGGAAACATAATTTCTTAAGGAGCAATGATTCTCGTCCTATAACTCTTGATTTCTCTGTATTATTCTTAAAGAACTGTCCTGCGTGTCCTTGTGTCTCCATTTCTATTCAAACTCATTTTCCCTTACAGTGACTGCCTTCCCTGAGAGTCCTCTTTCCATCACTTTGTGAAAGGTGTATTGATTGAGTGATAAAGTAAATCCAGTTACATGGCTGTGGTGATCTGATTTTACAAAAGAGCCTAGAGAAATGAATGTATCCTTGGAGTAAACTTCAGAACACTTAACAGTTTTGAAATCCTAAAGTGCAAGCCAAAGGAACATTTTCAGGGGCATGGCATGGCTAAAAAGAGCATATATCAGGATAATGCTGAGAGACAGGAAGAGCAAAATGTACAGCCCAGGAAGAGTCCTGACTGGAGAGTGACTGATGCTTTTCAAACTTCCTCTGTTTTTTTCCTTTTTTTAGGAAGATAAAGAAGAACCTTAGAAGTAATACCAGGTCACAGTTTGTTTATTTATTTATGTTTTGTTTTTCTTCTCTTCAACTCTATTCATGTTTTCTTTGTTCGGTTCTCTTAGATAATTTATTATACTCTCAACTCTATTTATAAAGGCTTCAGTGGGTGCACTATTAAAATTTCATTACAGCTTCCACAATTACCATAGAGGAATGTGGAAACTGATCCAAGTAGGCTAAAGAGCCTATTCTGAAATGACTGTCAACAGAGAGAAGGATATGGGTGACAAATAGCCCAGTATTGGGTTTTGGGATTTGGGACTAAGTAGTCAGATGAGGTATTATAGAATTTTCTCAATGCTGACATATACAGTCTAAATAAGAAGAATGTCACAACTAGTGCCAGCCTAATCTGAAAACAGTGGTGGCAATGGCATCTGTCTCCTCAATGTTCTACACGAGAAAAGAATGAACAACAGTTGATGAGCCTAAAATACTAAAAACACTCAAAATAATCCATAAAAGCAGTGAGTCTACTGCTACACTCAAGCCTATACCTATGCCAGTGAGATTAGTTAAGAACCATATTTTCTATCCTTAAAGAGGTGAAACTTCAGTGGATTTAATACCATTGTTTAATACTTTGTTCTAAGCATCTAAAAAGGGCTCCAAGAACCCCCATTAGTAGCTATTTATTTTATTTTTCAACTTTGTCCATTACTTTCCTTGTATCTTTGCAAGAGTCAGAACAATTGTATTTCTGAATGTTAGTTTTATGCCTTCATACCTCAAACGAAAAGTTTGTCCCAGGTGACTACATATGAATAATATGTCTGCTCTAAGATTCCATTTACCCAAAGTAAACTACTTTGTTAGGCCTAATTATGGAAGTTTCAATTTGGCGGCTATAAAAATGAAACTAATTATAAGAAAATACTGCAACACTAACGATGATGATACAAAACACACAGTGGTATGAAATGTCACTTGAATTTTTACAATGCAGAATTGACAATTCAGAATAATCATTCTGAAAACATGTACTAATGTAGACTGTATATGTGTGTTAAGTACAGGACATGTGCACAAAGGAAATACAGTGTGTGTGTATCCACCTGCTTGACCTTAGGAGTGAGTGTTCCTTACAGTTTGCAATTTGCCTGTCTCACTGGCATCATCCCTGCTTTAGCTCCACAAATCTTCAGAAACATAAAGAGATAATATCACAAAACCACTTAGAAGATCAAGATGGATTTCCTTCACAGGATAAAAGTACATTTGCCAGCTGATTTCTCAACAGAAAAAGCATTGGATTTAGGGGACAGTAGAATGTAATTTCTAGTGTACTAAAATAAACTTTCAGTCTAAAATTCTGTACGTGTTCAGAAAATTTGTCAAAGATGGAGCAAATATAAATAAATACTCAGACAACGAAGTCAGACAACTTGCAGTCTTTAGCCTCCTAATATTGACTTTCAGTGGTGTTTATTCATACAGAAGAAAAATGACTTACTGTGGAAATTTTGAGGTGAGGAATGGAGAGCAATGGGAAATATAAAACATCACATTTCCAAAGGAATACTGCTGAGAAAACAGATTTGTGGACCAAAATATACAGTCACATGGCACTAGAATATATATATAGAAACACACACACACATACACAGGTAATAAATAGTAGTTATTAAAGAGACAAATATGATGACAAGTGATGAAAGTATGTGATACAGGAAAATGGAAAATAGAATGAAAACTTTCATATTGATTTATTCAGAATTTTGTAAAAATCATGTATACATACTATAATTTACAGTTAACGTCAATAAAATCAGTAAAAAAGTGCAATACCATATGAAAGTGAAAGGCATTTTAAAAACTTCTAATGGAGTAGTAGAATTAAGGTTTGTGGTGCATAGAAGACAAAGGAAAAGCAAACATTACGTCTGGGTATGGTGACACACACCTGTAATCTCAGCACTCGGGAGACTGAGGCAGGAGGATCACTGTGAGTTGGATATCAACCTGGGCTGCAAAGTGAGCTCAATGCCAGACTGAACTGAATGATGAGATCCTATCTCAAAAAGACAAAAAACAAAATTACTTTTGTATATCAGTAATGATATTTTATTCAATGTAATAAATTCTCTGATTAAATCAAGGCCTTTTCAGTCATACATAGTTTATAAGAAATCAATTTTACTGTAAGAAAATAGTAAAGTAACACGATAGAAAAACAGCAAATATGTGTTAATCAGCCATGTAGATAGGATTTAAAGCTTTTCATTGTATACCATAAAGATTAACCATGTAGACAGGATTTTAAGCTTTTCGTTGCATACGATAAAGATGTATAATTATTATGTGTCAGTTGAGTATAAAAATAAAAATGGCTAGTTTAACGTTTGTAATATCTGATCAAGAAGACCAAATAGAGATTATATTTTACAGGACAATATCTTGCTGACCAAAAGTACTACTTGGAAGCACAACATTTAATTTTGCAAGTGAATGACCTTAACATATTTTTTTGAAAATTTGAAAAACAAAAAAGAGTACTGAAACCTATATGATATATATTCTAATACATCATTCAAAAATTCATGGGACAACCATGTTGTATATAGAATATTTATCCTGATTTTTGCTCAGCCAAACCATATGAACTAATTAAAAATATTTTAAAACTTGTACCAACACTTTATAATCATGGTAGAAGTTACAAAAAGGCATCAAAAAGTTAACTAAAAGTAAATCTTCATGTTTGAGAATTATGCATAATGCTTATAAAGAAGTATTCATAATATAAATAGAAACTATTTTGATTGAACAATACTGATAATCTCATATTATGAAGCAAATGTAAACCTAATTCTATAACTTTGCCAGGCATTTTAATCTTAAAGGTAGATATAACATTGCGAAAAATACTAGCAAACTCAATTAAATGAAAGATTAAATGGTAAATTAATCATGACCAATTTTATTTTAATCTAAGAATACACATTTGCATTTCTATAAAAACCAAAAGTACTCTCCAAATATCATTAAAAATAAATGTTTATCTTAATATAGGGAGATGACGTTAAAAATTTTTATCATCTATTTCCGACTTTTAAAAATGTTCTAGAACTTTTCAACCCTCAGGAATCTTTATAAAGCTAAATTAAGTACTTTTTTTTCTGAAATTAGGAAAAAAAATGGATGTCAGCAATACATAAATTTTACCAGTATTGGAATTTAATGCTTGTTGTTAGTCTCTGCAATCAGGAAAGAAAAAAAATTCAAAGATATATGGATTGGCAAAAAGGCACATAACTATCTTTAACCTTAGACAAATGATTAAGAGCATGAAGTGTAATGATACATAATCCAAATATAAAAATTAGCCCTTATAAATGACTTCTAAAAGTCACACAATTCAACATTAGTGTACAAAAATCAGTATCTTTTTCTAATCATTAAAAATTAAATGTATTTTATTGCAAAAATAGCTGAGAATATATATAGTAACAAATATGAAATACATCTGCAAAGTAAATATTTGAGTGTTGTAGGGTATTGAAAACAAAATAGTGAAGGGGTTAAAATGTTTGTGCAACAGCAGGTGATTAATCTAGAGTCCAAAAATAAATGCACAGTTGTATTTGTTTTGTAGAAACACACTGGCTGATTCCAAAATTTGGTACGGTAAAAGGAAAAAATCTTTGAGATTTTTGAAGATTTTTGTATTGAAGAAATGCAATAAAGTTAGAGGATTTATTTACCCAAAAGCTAAAAGCAAAATAAATTAAATTAAAATAAATTATTTTAAGGTATTGATTGATAGAAAAGACACATACACCTGTAGAATAGAAACACAAGCAATACATAAATGAACAACTGAATTTACAAACATTTGTATTATGCCACAAGTGGCACTGAAGGAAGTCTAGTTTGTTACCTCAAAATAAAGTTATTGCAGATGAATTGTAGGTATAAATGGGAGAGGGAAATGAAAAGTTTAAATAAATAGTATTTGACAGTAATGCCATCACTCTGAAATATATAGATGATTTAAGTAAGATAAAATAAACTAGAAAGTACAAAAAACAATGGTAAATCATAATACCTTAAAGAACTTTGGTTCATGAATAAACACACTAATAAAAGCATAATTCTATATCTCGAGTAGTTCACTATAAATGAACTGGTATTATAGAAATGAAATACAGAAGTAAAATGTGAGAATGATTTTCCACAAGCACGTGGATTTCAAGACTATACTGAAGAAACTAAATGTTGAATAATGCACCATGCATGTTTCCATGTGTAGAGACTGCGAACAGGTACAACGGGTCTATTTCACTATTGGTCTAGGAAATGGTTCATTTCTGATTGGGAGGAGCAGGTATTCAGACAGAGGAAAGGAGTGCTTCAGTGTTGTTGTCAATGGTCTATGTCTTGACCAGTGTGATGGCTAATGATCTAATAGTTCATTGTATTAACCAATAAATTCTACACGTACAGAGTTTTACACTTTTCATGTGTCATATAATTCAGTAAATACTAAATAAAATATCTAAAACTACAATGCCTCACACTTTGTTCTGTGACCCTTACATATATTAACATATTTAATTCTTATCAAATTATGAGGTCTATATTATTATGCCTATTGTAAAATTATGACATTAGATAAAACTATTTTAATATCTTAAAGAGGAATTTGCACTTTCCAGAAGTAAATTTAGACATATGTATCTATGTTTATATTACTAAATAAAATTTGCTTTATATATCACTTCTTGCTTTGCATATGTGAAATTTATTCCAATGTTTAGATGAAACTGTATTTAAACTCCCTGAGCATTCAAGACTGAAATAACTCTTTATAGGAGAAATTTTTAAGTTATCTTTTTTCTCTATCAGTACCATCCACATGAGTTTAGCACTTAGTCTTTATACACATTTACTTTTTTTACCATAATGTCTCAATTATAATTTTCTTAAGGTGTAAATTGAAATGATCTTTCTGGAGTCATTAATCACACTTATACTTGAGCAATAATTAGCTTCTGATTTTAAAAACTTTGCAACACTGACTTTCAAAATTCAATGAATGAACACATTCAAGAGTTCAAGAATTTGGGAGTCTCTTTCCCAACAACTCAATTTATTGGAGAGAGAATGTACAAGAAAACATAGTGGCTGTTACATTAAATTATTTGGTGGAGTAGTTGTCCAGGGAAGTTCTGGGGTTAAAAATATATGTCAAACTCTATCCTTCCCATTAGAAAATATAAATATACTCTAGTGATTTTATTTTATTTTATTTATATTTTAAAGCTTATGTATTTATTAGATTTTGAGACAAGGTCTCTGTAAGTCACTAAGTTGACCTCAGGTCATGTTCAAACTTGCAGTTCTTCTTCAGCCTCCCAGAGTGCTGGAATCACAGGCATGCACCACCATACCTGCTGAATTCTATGCATCTCTTGGCGAAGCACTATTGCTACATAGCTGTGAAATTGCATCAACAATAATTACTGTATTATTAACTCATATGTAAATTGATAAAATTGGTCTAAGAAATTTTAAAGAGAATTCTAAGCATTAATATTATGAAAGTTCAGGTTTTATACTATCAAGGTATCAAAGAATGCAGCATTAGCAAATGACCCCAGTAGAAATTTATATTAGATTAATAATGGTTGACCTGCAGGTTGACTTTTTCAAGTGCTTTGATATTCATAGAGTTCTACATCATCCATGCCTCAAATATTTTATTATTTTTTACCCAGCACTTAGTTTAAAACATAAAAAGCAAGTATGATTAACACTCTTATAATTACCATTGTTGAAAAGGAAAAAACCTTTAAAAGGACATAATTAACTCTCACATGAATTCAGTCTTAGCACTTCATATTTTCTCCACGATTTTGACAAGATAGTTCACATTTCTCACACTCTCTGAGAATTAAACTAGTGCTTCGAAAGTCTATTTAATATGAGAATTCTTTCCATGGAAAATTATCTGTATATGAGCACAATTTACTATGGAGATCTGGATGAACTGGACACAGGTCCACTTGCTTCTCACTTTTCTGATCTTCCATCTAATGTACTGCATCAGGTTCTGCCATGAAACCAAATTCCTACAAACTCCCTCCAGAACCAGTCCCCTCTGCTTTCCTCTGAAGGCCCCCAATGAAGCATTTTTGTTTTATCCTGCTCTTAAAACATGTAAAACTTCCATTTTTCACAAAATTTAAAAAACGTTGAGGAAAACATATACTAATGACTGAATTGTACCTTCAAGTACCTAAGCTGGTCACAGGTCATAGAAAACAAATACTATTATTTTTAACACATTGTGTCCTTCTGGAGACATAAGAGAATGTTAGGACCTATGGTGCACGTAACTTTAATTCTTAATTCTCTTAGAAGTCTGGCTTTTTGCAAACCATGACAAATGTCTTTAGTAATGACTTCATTGGTGAATTTATCATTGGGGAAACAGAGAGGTATCATTGTCTCTGATCATATTCATTCGCTCCAAATTTCAACTCTGGACAGGCTTACTTTTAAAATTGTGACTATTCATAGCCAACTAAGTCATTTTATGGAAGTGCAAAGACAAGCCTGAGACAAAATGGATATTAATTCTTTTTAAACTAAATTTATCTTTTCATGTCCTGTATTAAATTATTACATTTTGCTGTATTTTCCTGCCCCTACTCTTTTCTAGATAGATTTTAAGATTAGTTTTTTTTTGTACCAGGAATCAAACTCAAGACCTTGTGCTTGCCAGACAGAAGTTGTGCCACTAAGCTATCCCATCAGCCCCAAAATTAACTTTTGCATTCAACAAAAGTGTTATAATCACTGGTTTTACTTTTTATTTAGGCTTTCAAATAGTTTCCAAGACAAATAATAACACTCATAAAGAAACTTTTTTTTTTTGGTCCCAGAGTGTTAAACACTTTTTTCTGTATGAGATCATATTTCATTCTCTCCTTCCATTTTTTCAAATGAAAAGAACTTTTCAAAAATAATAAAATTGCCCTTAAATATATTGAAATCACTGAAATTTAACAACTATGATGGATTAATATAATCTTGTCAAAATATTAAGTAATATTATCTAAACTGACAAGTGAAAATATGAACAATATATTCATTTTAATTACAATAACTAATGCATGAACAATTTTGTAAGAGCAACATAAACTTGTAGATTTAAAATAGTCACTTTTCACAATTTTTCAAGTGCACAGCACATTTTCCTTAAGATACTTTATGTAAATTTATTATACAGTTTTATTAATTCAAATATGCTCAAGCAGAGGAAACTATAAATTTGGAAATTATACTCACAGGAAGCAAAAGATAGTGAAACTTATTTTATTTTGCCTGGCAGAAAGAGTAAATTATGGAATTTGCTCACCATTTATCGATTAGTAAAAGTTTTTCTGTTCCCATCATCAGAGCAAAAATGGAAAACAAGCCTCTTCTCCTTCCTTATATTGTAAACAGGCCACCCCCCAACTCCCCACTTCAGGGCAGGAGTAGCACTCACAAAATCTGTGCCCTCCTCTGTGCCTGCCTCACCTACAGGAAGAGAACTACCCACCAGTCTGTCTCCTAACACAGGTTAAACTGTTCTGCAGAACTGCAGATTGAAGCCAGCATGTAAAAATCAGAATACAGAATTGCTACTAAACTTACTGTTTCAATTATTTTTGTTTTTAAACATATTTTACTTTAAATTTGAAACAGTTTCTAAATTAAGGCCAAGATAAATCAAATATTATTATTAGTTCCCTGAAAACAATTGAAGGTAGGTTGCCCACTTTACTCTGTATTTTTTTATAAACAAACATGCGGCTCGAAGCAATTGCAAGACAACAACAAATGCCAAAAACTCAATGTTGACACATTTCTACTATCAGAGATTATTTTAGTCTTACTATTGACCTAGTAATATTCTGAATGGCGCATTTCTTGTAATCGACCTTATGTTCTTTCACTGTAAAACACCTTTCCTCTTTTACTTTGACTTGAATACATGACGTCAGTGCTTTCATGATTACAGTAAGTTTTGTTGTGAAGTACATTTAAGTTGAGTTTGTCTTTTACTCTGCCAGGCTCAGATTGAAAGAATGCCTCTTTAGTGAGTGTTATGGTTGACACATTGTGTCAGCTTGAGAAGTTTAGAAGTTTAACTAAGAGACTCAGCAGTGAGCCAGGGTTCTTACATTGTAAATATCCTCACCCTGTGCAAGAGGAGGACACAGAGATTTTGTGAGTGCTACACTCGCCCTGGAGTGGGGGGATGGCCTGTGTACAGTATAAGGGAGGAGAAGAGGCTTGTTTCCCTCTTTCGCTCTGGCTGCTGCCTTGAATTGTTGCCCATGTACCTTGCCACCCTGCCTTGGAGCCAGCTGATTATGGACTGAAACCTCCTGTCAGGTGTTTGTCTCAGCAAGGAGAGGAAAGTAACCAAGACAGTGAGATTATCAAGAAGTTCTCCCAGGTGTGCTGTCAGATAATAAATATTTTTGGTTTATCCTCATGATACCACATTTATAACTTGATGCAGGTGGGATTATGTAGTCTTTTGTACTGTAAAGATCATTTCTACTAATTTATTACTCTTTATTTTAAGGGGTAAAGCAGAACTATATTATATCAAATTCCTAATAAATCTTTCAATTCATACATGTATTTAACTTTAACAATATTGATTCACATATGTCTCTTTTATTCAGTGACTTAGAGTCCACTTTGCCATTATTTATTGCTTAAATTGTCAGTCATGTGGTTGATCACAATAGCCCAATTTTTATTTTAGCATTTTCATACTTTTTGTCAAATTATGTGTCAGGGTCATTGTATAGTTTTCCTGTCCCAAGTTTAGAATCAGTTGTTTCTAACAAGAATCAGGTTTCTTTTCAATGGAGAAGTGTTCCTGGGAGCTGAGTGTTCACATTGCTATCAGCGTGGTGTTACTTTGTGTGGACATTCTCTCTCTCTCTCTCTCTCTCTCTCTCTCTCTCTCTATATATATATATATATATATATATATATATATATTTGTGCACACATCTATCATGTGGGTACACAGCATATTGCATATTTATAAACAAATCTATTTAACATATGTGCCCCCTAGCAATGGGATAAATTGTACAGTAACTTAGTGTGGAAATCAACATGAATACAAAATATCTATCTCTGTATATTATATATATATATTTATAATGGATAACAAAATAAAAGTATAGCTCTCATATTTTTGTGCAGACATAGATATGTTTATATCCATGTTGATTCTTACACATTGATTTCATTTATAATGTATTAAAATTTAAATTGTGTATGCTGTTTTTTTAACTCCAGTTTCACATTTGCAACTCATTCCCTGTCACTGAGAAACTTGGTTTCTGGTTTAATTTTATTTGTTTAATCTTATTTACTTAATTGATCAATTCGTGTCTGTGTAACCCGTCTCCTATTCCTGCCACTTTCTTGGTAATGTAAATTTGTCTTCACCATGCTTGTATATTCTGACAGCCTTTTAATTTTTTATGATCTTTAATTACATATGAAATAAAAAAATTCAAAATATGTAAATGCTCAATATCTTGCACCGTTCCTATTCAAAGTTTACTCCTGTATATCTTTATCAGAAAATTAAAAGGATTCATATGATGTGACAAAAATAGACTATATTTTCTGCACCTAAATTAGCATTGAGAATTTTATACTTCAGATATATTTAGAAATCTCTTATCATCTACTTTTCAGTATTTACCATGTCATAGTTTTCCTTTTGTAGCCTTTTAAAAGTCTGTTCAGTTACTTCATTCACTAACTAATTAAAAAAAATTACTGAACATATATTTGACACAGGAGTGACCAAATGTGTGAAGTTCTTTCATATCTCGTTGCTCTTACATCTTATGTTGCAGTGGTGAAACAGAGACACAAAAATTGTCTTTTAATTATGAAAATTATAACCTTTTGTACTATGCATTGCAGGAAGAAATTTTCTGAGAAGGACACTAAGAAGACCTTATTTAAATATATTTATTCTGAGACAACTTCTCTAATGCACTGATGCCTGACCAAAGGTTTCCAAGGGTAGCAAAGTACAAGAGGGGTCAAAGATGGCAGGAAAAATGTATCTGAGCAGAAACTAACAGAAATAAGCATATTTGGCTAAAGCAAACTAGAAAAAAATTATGGTAGGTTGAAGTAGAAATATTTTATACTATGTGCTGTAGTGTATTTGAGAAACCACTGCTGTATTTCCAACAAAAAGGGAACAATATAGAATTTAGGTTTTATGAAGTAACATAGCTCAGATGAAAGAATATGTGGCATCTTAGTTACACAAAGGGTAAACAAATGACTGGCAACCCAAATCTGACCAAATACTTGCTTTTGAAATAATGTTCAGTTGGAATAAAGTTGTTTTCATCTGTGTACACCTTGCCAATAACTTGTCTTCTCATTGTAATGGCAGAATGCAACAGTTACCACAAAGACCTCAAGATGCAAAAGTGTAAAATACTTTCTACATGTATCCTTACAGAAAATGATTACTTACTTTGGATTCAGTCAACAAATAATAGCAAGTGTGACCAAAATTTTAGTAACATGTATCACAACATGTGGACATATTTGAAATTGACACAGGTGATCAAGAAGAGAATAATTTTCCATTTTGCAGTTTTAAATAATGACAGACTGTCATTTTTTAAATCATAATGGGCTGTGAGATAAAAATTGTGTAGTAGCCTTCACAGTCGAAGAAACACAAATGGCAAACAAATACATGAAAAAAATGTTCAGCATCATTGGTCATTACAGAAATGGAAATCAAAACAACCCTGAGATTCCATCTCACTCCAGAAAGAATGGCCAGGATGAAGAAAACAACCAATAATAAATGCTGGAGTGGCTTTGGGGAAAAAGGAATACTTCTTGACTGTTGGTGGGAGTGTAGACTGGTGCAGCCACTATGGAAATCAGTCTGGGGGTTCCTCAAAAAGCTAGGACTGGGAGTCCCATTTGACCCAGCTATTCCGCTTCTGGGCATATTCCCAGATGAAGTGAAATCATCTTACCACAGTGATATATGTGCACCCATGTTTATTGTAGCACAATTTGTAATAGCCAAATCTTGGAAACAACCCAAATGCCCATCAGCTGAGGAATGGATAAAAAAGATGTGATATTTTTATACAATGAAGTACTACTAAGCTATACAGAAGGACCAAATTAAGGCTTTTATAGGTAAATGGATGCAACTTGAGACCACACTCATAAGTGAAATAAATCACTCCCACATGTTTAAACACCATATTATGTTCCTAGTGTAAGAAACTGAAAAAGTGAATAAGATACAATATCTTCAATAAATATTGTGAAAGGATAAGAAACTGCTCAAAAGGGAAGAATACCTCAGAGAAAAGGAGGAAAGAAGGAAAGGAAAAGAAAAAAGATATAAATGTGTATACATATACACTTAAGATAGCTAAGATGATTGTACTACTAATTTTATTAGTTATTAGAACAAAACAGTTAACATTCAGAGGATTAGATCAATTTTTCATGTCCGTATCTGGTAATCTGAATAACTCCTTTGAAGATAAACATACAAAATAACAACCTTTGGTATGTTCCTACCACCTTGTTTTGAAAGCCTATATTGTTATTGTTTTGGGATCTCTGTTATTATTATTTATTTGTCTTTTTTGTTTCTTGTTTTTCTTATGTTTTGTTTTGTTATTCTGTCTAAGACAGAAAGGATAGATGTACATGTATAGACTTATACACACATAGAACTACTCCTAAAGAGTTTTTAAGAACTGATTTTATTAAGGGTAATGGTATGATCAGCAATTTTAAACTCTAACCTCAATATATTTAGTTAGAGGTATTTGTATTTATACTTTTTCACAATTTTATGATAATTATTTTCTATTTTTCAGTATTCCAGACTAGTATATAAACACGAAATCGAGTTTTGTATACAGACTTCATATAATGCAATGTTGCTGAAATTGTTTATTTTTTTCTAAAAATTTACATTTTTTAAGTATTTATTAGGATTATGTCATTTATGAATACAGTGGATTTTGCCTATCCATTCCAAATTAGATGCTTTTCATTTCTTTTGCTTGCTGAACTGAGTACCTCAAACAAAATGTGGATTATAAATAGTAAAAGAAGAATATTTATCCTGTGTCTAACACTAGTGGATGGAGAGGGAGGACATTCTTTATTTTACTGGTCAGTCTGATGTTTTCCATGGCTACTCTCCTAGGTATCCCTTTTGGACCAAGGAGACTACCTTACACGACTGGTTTCTTTCATGCTTTTATCAAAACTTTAGTTGATTTTGGCAGTTCACATACAGTGTATCTCCCTCCTAATGTGGAAACTTGGGTAATAATGGAATTAGAAATTTGGGTAACAAATTAAACATATGTGGTATAGTTAACTCCTTAGTCACTCTTAACTCCTTTTTATCTTTCCTTGAGGTGACCTACACTGTACTAGCAACATATGATACTCCTAAGTTTATAAGGTGAAGTCAAACATTATCATAACCCATCTGAACAGATATCTTTCTGTTGTATGACAGTTTTTCCACATAAGGAAGCAAAATATAAACAAAGAAAGACTGAAAATGGTTATGAAATAAAGAATTTGATTCCCACTTAGGTATTAGATCTTAAAGTTCATTCAAAATTCAACATTCCCTTCTTTCATTATCAATCCTATGTTCCCTTTAATTTATTTATTTACTTAAAAAATTTTTTTTTCTTTTAGTACTAGGAATCAAACTCAGGACCTTGCACTTGCCAAGCAGTCATTTGTATCGCTGAGCTATAGCCCCAGCCCTGTTCCCTTTAGTTTATTAAGTAATTGAGTCTTTCATATAAGGGGATAAATGTTTTACTCCTTGGGACACGAGTTCTTCAAAAATTTATTTTATGAACTTTTTAATTTTGAACTTTTTGAGCTGTTTTTTTTGTTTTCTACTGTATTTCAAGGATTTTTTTTTCAATATTGACATTTGGAATTCTGTATGAGGGTTTTTCTCTACTAACCTTGACCTCTAGCTTTTGGGCAACATTTTCCCTAGCTATAAATATACCACCAGACTTATGCCCAATTGGAGAGGTAAGGAAAATATGTGGACCTCTTAATATTTGAGTACTCCTTTTAAAATGCACTAACAGAATTGAACATAATTGTAATATACCTTGATCATACTATAGCCAATTTTAAACATTCGAGTGTGTCCATTCAAAACTTTTCCTATCAAAATTTATATCTGTTGTCAGTGGCCTTTTCAGGCAGAGATCAAAGTAAGAATATGCAATATAGATCCCAAACACAGAGAGAAAGATCTGAAGCAGTGAATCAAAGAGGAATTTCCCCTGAGATTTTATTTTCTCCTTTCTTTCTTACTGTGGTGAAGAATCAAAATGTTAAATTTCAATTCTTGGTAAAGATGAATTGAAAATACTGCATCAATAAATTCAGTGCTCAGTCGGATTTAAACCTGCTATTAAATTTAAGATACAGGATTCTCGTGATTTTTTTTTTGTCATCTTCATTGCAAGGCCACTATCATTATTTTTTATATTATTTTTGTTTAGAAATATGACTCTGTGTGTGTGTGTTTAAGGAGTTATTTTAAATATTGCATTGCAGTATAATATTTTACACAAATTATTTTATTTCGTTCTCATGATTACTTAGTTAAGAGTAACAATTTTTCGCAATTTTACATCTAAGGAAAATGCATCACAAATGGACCTGTCCTTTTATAAATATGAAAACAAGCTGAGAGACTAAATGACCGTCCTTGTATTTTTTGAGTCACGTAATCTGTAATGCAATTGATTCTTTTCATATTGATAAAAGCACTCTTTGTGTATAAACCATAAAGATTATGCTGCTTCTGTCCAAAGCTATTACCATGTGCTGATGCTCTGGTACAGATATTCTGATGCAAAGATGTCAAGCTCTGGGGAGCAGAATCATGCCACATTTCAGTATAAACATAGGATCCCACTATTATTATAATATAAAACGTATACAAGCAAATTTAAGGAAATTATTATGTTTTTATGTCTTACATATTCAACAGTCAGTTCCTCACTGAGTGTCTTCCACTTATCATTTTCAAATAAAACAGGTTTTAATTTTTATTCACTACTTTATGTTTTAATGATGATAAAACTCTTGATTGTATAAGATGTTGGCATATTTCTTTTTCATCTGAAATAATCTTTTTAAAAAATTTATTTTCAAGAGAATAAAACAAAACAAAGGAAAATTAAGTAGAACAAAACAAAGCAGATCAGAACAGAACAATGCAAGCAATATAGGACTTCAAAACTAGAAATCAACAATAGCTACCATAGTGTCTCTTGTTTTCTTTGAAATAGTTGTTCATGTTTTCACACATAATAAATTCAAACAAAACAGAACAGTACAAAACCAATCAAAACAAAAGAATGAAAACATTACAGGTCTTCAAAGCCAGATGATAGGAAATAAACAATGGCTATCATAATGTCTCTTGTTTTCTTCAAAATAGCTGTCATACCTTCTCACATATTGCAATCAAGTAATAGAGAACAGACTAAAACCAATCAAATCAAAGACTAAAAGCATTATTGGACTTCAAAACATGATGATAAGAAATCAGCAATGGCTAGCATAATGTCTTGTTTTCTTTAAAGTAGCTGTTCATATCATCACCCTTAATAAAATCAGTTCTTATAAACTCTTTAGGAGTACTTCTAGGTGTGTATAAGCCTATACATGTGTATCTGTCCTTTCTGTGTTAGACAGAATAACACAATGAAACACAAGAAACAAAAAAAGACAAATTAATAACAGAGAGCCCAAAACAGTAACAATATAGGCTTTCAAAACAAGGTGGTAGGAACATACCAAAGGTTGTTATTTTGTATAGTTACCTTCAAAAGAGTTACTCAGGTTACCAGATATGGACATGCAAAATTGATCTAATCCTATGAATGTTAACTGTTTTGTTCCAAAAACTAATAGATTTAGTAGTACAATCATCTTAGCTATCTTAAGTGTCTTATATATACACATTTATATCTGTTTTTCTTTTCCCTTCCTTCTGTCCTCCTTTTCCCTGAGTTGGTCTTATCTGTTGAGTGGTTTCTTACCCTTACACAATTTTTGTACAGTGGAGTGCTACTCAGCTATAAAAAAGGATCTCATTGAGGGCTTTATAGGTAGATGGATGCGACTTTAGACCATACTCATAAGTGAAATAAATCAAACCCACATGTGTGAACACCATATCATCTCCCCAGTGTAAGAAACTGAAAGAATAAATAAGATAAAAAAATTATAATCTTTTTAAAAGTGGATTTAATGTGTTTAACATATTGAAATACTTGAAGAGACTCATATGTTCTTTGATACACTGTATAACATAATTAAGCATGGAAATTTTTATATTACTTTTTTATTCTCTAACTAATATTTAATTTCCCCTTCACTTTGTGAGTATTTGTGAACACTGAAACTACAAATTTTTAAGGGCCAGGGATCTAACTCAATGGCCTAAGCACCTGCCTGGCAAGCATGAGGTCATGAGTTCAATCCCCGGTGCCGCAAAAACAAAAAAAATTTTGATATGAGCATAAAGAAACAATAAATTGGGATACCTTGTGACTATTTCAGTGAGCCTAAGGTTACTTAATATGAAGCACTTAGGAATCATGAAAATGGTTTCATTAATTTTCCCAGCGTTCATTCTCATTTCTGTGTTATGAACACAGGTGAGTCAATACCAACTCTTGACTCACGCAAATCTCCTTAAAATGAATTCTAGTATTTATACAAAATTGCTCTAATTTTTCCATGTTTCAATTTTAACACATGCTATTCACTTTGATATAAAAGTGTCTGTGAACTGAAATTTCATTTTAATCTCAATTATAGTGTCTTTCAAAATTACAGATAAATAGCTGTTGCTGTTAAATTAGAACCCTAAGGATAGAATTCATAAATATTATATTTTGTAATTTCCTCAGGTGATTTTCACTTAAAACTCATTTGAAAAATCCATTCCCATAATCTGACTTTGGTTTGATTAATCAAAAAATTGAAGATTCATTTTAAATAGTTTCAGTTTTTGCAAAATCTCTATTCACTTCAGCAAGTATAGAGTGAATCGCAATATTTACATTTGAATACAATAGTTCATTTAATTGTCTTTTTTTCTTGCTACCAAGTGAATTTTCTTGACCTGCAAGTTATTGTATTACAAACCAGCCATAGAGCTAAACTGAAGAGTACTGTGATAAATAGTTTTGAGAGAATTTTATTAACAAATTATCAATGATATAGGCTATATGTATTAATTGGAATGGCGATATGTTTTCATGTGATTTGAATGTATCCATAATTAATACAACAAAACTCAAACTCTTAAATATCATAGTAGATTGTAAATTAAGTATATTAGTATAATAATTTGTACTTTTATTTTTCATTTTGTAAACAAAATTAATTAGCTGTATTTATAAACAAGACTACTTTAATAAAAGTAACAAAGGCCTTTCTTTTAGTGGCTAGGAAATGTTGCAAAATGTTTATAAAGAAAGCCACTTCATATATAAATAATTGGATTTTAAAAATAGTACAAAAAGAAGTCCCTGACACTTCCATCTTGATTTCTTTAGTGGAGCATTCAATAAGGATACATGTGAAATAATTAACTTTATATAATTGTTGCGGGATGTGCCAAGCATTGTTTATTTATATTAGCGTTATTATTATTATTATTGCTATTGGATTTTTGATATGGGGTTTCACTATATATTTCAGGCTGTTCTTGACCTCATTATGTAGCCCAAGCTGGTCTCTAACATGTGGCAATGGTCTTGTCTCAGTGTCTTGAGATTAGTGCCACCACACTCAACTTTATTTACATTATTATTTAGATAAAATGTGCTCTAACTATAAGCTCTCCAGCCCACATTGAAGGAAATAAAATATATTAAAGGGTATTATATAAAACACATAAAACAAATGAGAAAGTATTAAAATCATGAAGGCCTACAAAAAGACATACAAAATATTTGTTATTTTTAGCATGAATTAGGTAATAAATGTGTTTAAATTTTAAGTCACTTAATACTTTTTAATATAGAACAAGAATATTACTTTTACATAATATAAAATACCAAGTCTATTGGAAAAAATGACCTTTACTGTTAAAAATAAGTGTTTAGTTTCTTAAATTCTGTAGACATACTTTGTAATGAATATATACCTTACCTTATACCTTAACTAAATGTGTTATTAAATCAAACTATGAAAAATATTTTTACTTACTCATTATGAGAGCACTATGTAATATAGTATACTTGCATATAACAATCGTTTTTGTTCTTGTGAGTCTGATTATGCTGTTTTATCAGAAACACTTATTCTATTTCTTTAAAGTAAGTAAGATATGCTTGTAAATTTTTCTTAGATGAAATACATATTTTTCTCTTAGAAAAAATATATGCCTTAAGTGGTTTTAGAGGCAAAAATATATATTCCTTATAATGGATCTTGTATCTAAGACCCTGAAACCCATCTTGGTAGAGAAAAATATGACACACTTTGACTTAAATAATAATGAAAAAAAAATCTTGATGAAAATATAAACAGCAAGTAAATAATGAAGAGTACAAAATGTTACTAAGATTTATTACTAGTAGTAATGGAACTATAAATATAGCCTGGGATTATTTGAATGGTCATCTATGTTTGTAGACAAAGATAGAGTCATAGAGAAGGTACAGACAGTACCAATGAGCTAATGCTCATTTGGGGGGAAATATATGTCATAAGAAAGCATAAAACTATTTTGATAGATGTGTCATGAGGGTAAAACTAGCTTGTACTCTATAAATTCCTGAAAGAACTACATAAACTAGTAAGTACTGTAACAAGCATTGCTTTCAATTGATATTAATTTTATTAAAATCTACAAATGGAGGCAAAAAAGCTAATGGAAAAATTTGAACAAAGTGGGTAACATGTGCCTTACTCAGTTCTTGGCTTTTAATTACAGCCTAACAGAATTGCTTGGAATGGCACATGATTATATTTCACAGTTATTACTTCCTTTCAAAAATAAGAATTATTAAAGAGGATAAAAAGAATGCTCATGATCCAGGTCCTTATTTTTGATTAATATTCATACTTTATGCTTACAAACTTATTTCATGTTAACTGGATTTTGCTTTAGAATTAAAACCACAGATATATGAATTACATTAGAGGAAAATAAAAGAAAATTTACAGCTCTTAAAAAATAGTTTAAAAAAAAGGTAAGTTCAAGTGCTTTGAAAAGCTCTTCGGAATTTCCACATTTTAGTTTTGAAAAGCATTTTAGCATTTATTCTCTAATTACATTTTCTAATTTCTCTCAGTGTATGTAATGTAATCTAGAACCAAGCACAGTGTTAAAGAAGAGATAATGCCCTCCATTTAAGTAGATTGCAAGTGCAAATGATTGGGCAGACAACACACCTATTAAACATACAATGTAAAATTTCAAATGGTGAGTCAGACTAGAAAAATAAAGTTGAATGTCTCTAGTAATCAGAAGTCAAATGAGATTACATGGTTGGCAAAGACTTTGATGCAGAGGTGATTTTGGTGTCAGGACCTTAATAACAGGGACTCAGGCCAAGGCTGCAAAGGATTCCAAAGAGGAGGAACTGCGTAGCAAGACTCATAGCCAGGAACACATTTGAAGAACATTGTCTTATTTGTTGTTGCTGAGACACTATACCTGACACCCAAAGTTAAAGGAGAAAAGATTTATTCAACTCACCATTTGTAGAAGATTTTGTTTGTAACTGGCTAGCTCCAAGGGAGAGGGGACATGGAACATGGCAGAGGGGCAGTCATTCACGGCAGCAGAAAAAGCAACAAGTGAGAGAGTAAGACAAGCCTCTTTCTGTCCCTTATATTGTATCCAGTCTATCGGGATTAAGGTGGTGCCACTGCAATCAATGTACTGATGCAGAAATCACCCACTTTTAATCCCAGCACACTTAATCCCAGCATTGTACCATGAATCAATCACACACTCTAGATTCATTCACCTCCAAAAAAAGCCCCATCTAAAACTGCATGACGCTTTGGGGAGGACATCTAGACACGAACCATAACCACCACTCAATTCTAATAAGACTAGAATACATAGAAGGAGAGATGATTGACAATTGACTGCAGTAATATAAAATATACTATGTTGAGAGTAGTAATGTAAAATATTTGAATGTTAATGGCATGAACATACCTCTGTCACTCTAAGAACTATGGCTACAAATACGGTTATCTTCTAACCATGGCAAATCATAGCAGGTCCTATCCAAAGTGATCTAGCCTTTTGCACCAAGTGTATATAGCTTATGAGGAATTTTGATTTCATAATTTTAATGAAAAAGTAGATTCAAAGCATGTTTTACAATTGGCTTAACATATGCTAATTTTGACACTTCCTAAAATGTAATGAAGACACAAAACACCTTGTTCCTCTACGAATTTTACTGAGTTGAGGAACTCACACAAACCATGACTGAGTGTACATTCTGATGAGATAGATTTGTATTCTGCAAAATCAGGAAAAAAAAGAATTGAAATGGTAGCTACAATGATTTCTCTAGAATTCTTTTAGATAACATGAAGACTTTACTATTTCTATTTTTTTAATCCAAAGTGATAGATTGCATTTCAGCTGATTTCCTGAGTAGCCAGAGGTGTCCTTGATGAGTTATAAATCTTCCATATTTTACTGTAAATAGAAAAAAAATTTCTCATAGGTGCTTAGAGCTGCCATTAAAGTTAATTGACTTTTAAGGATATAATATGAAACTGATAAAGTAAACTAAGGAACTGATAATGATTGCACTGTGAAAGGAATGATTCAAAACACTGAGCTGTTTCAAGATACTTTCAGTGGCCAGTTTTATCAATAACAACTATTGTGTCACATTAAATCCACTCTGGGTTTATCCACAGTGTTTACATCACAGAAATTGGAAAGAAAAGGGGGATTAAACCATTTCCAATATTTTCTCAAAGCTGAAATTTTCTGGCTGTGCATGATCACACACACAAATTATCTCAGCACTCAGGAAGCTGAAGCAAGAGGATCACTGCTAGTTTGAGACCATCTTGGACTACTTAGAGAGTTCTATATTTTTTTGTCTCAAAACAAACAAACAAAACTAAGTTTTTCTGAGTAGACAGAATAACCATGGATTTAGAACTGGGAGATATGAGCTAACATCGTTTTAGGAAGAGGCTGTGTTGTTACAAGTAGATAGCAGAAATGTGCTTCTTCAGGCCTCTCTCTGGCAGAGTGCACAGCCCCCATGTCCATGAAAGCTGGAAAATTGACAGCGGTCAGATAAAATAATTTTTCATGACTAGTTGACTGAAATTCGTTTTTCCTTCTAGATTTCCTTCTATCTTTCACATATTCTGAAAAGTAATAACTGTAGCAAATTCCTGTGTGATTAACGTGTGCAGAGTATATTATGTGTTTGCAAAAGAGAAATCAGTTTCTGACAAGCCAAATTATCTGGCTTAAGGAAATAAAAGAAATTGTTGACTGACACTAAAACATAAAACCAAGGTTAAGCTCTTTTCTGAAATGAATGCATTGAGTCTCAGTATTTCAATTTCCTCCACCTCTTATGCAGTGTGCCCGCTTATGCCCTGCTCATGTGGCGTCGCCTCTCAAATCCATTGAATAGTAGTCATACAGGAAAAAAATTACTTTCACTCAAATCCCATCAAATATCAAGGGAATGATTCTTACTGGATTAACTGCAGACCCAAATAAAAATAAACCAAGCACTGTGACTAGGATGTCAAATAAGCTTATTAACCAGTGTCGGGTCCTGTGCGGTATCTGTGGGAAGAGTGAGTGGACCTTCGGTTCTATCTGACCTTCATTTGTAAGAGTGGGGCATGATTTCCCAAAGTGGCTATTACCAAAGTGACTATTACACGGAGAATTCTAACACTGTTGATGAAATCTAACAAGGTAATAGGTACAAGTTGCTATGAGACTTAAAAATAATTAAAAGTTGTTTTTTTTTTAGATGAGGGATTAATCTAAGGTACCAGTTTTCTCTTGAAATAATTTTAAAGCTGCAAATTTGCAATTTGGAAATATCTAGAAATGTGCTCTGTTGCTGTGTGAGTCTGTGATTAGTAGAATCAAATATTTCTATTTTTACTTCTTTAATCTGACATTTACTAATGAATGTCCTGCCAACCTCAAAAATTTTTGAATTCTTTAGATTTTAATATCTTAGTAACAACATTGATATCTTTTAGGGTATTGTAGTAAATAAGGTAACATTTTAATAACACATCACTTGCCTAATATACTTGGTATTATATCTTATTATTATATATGTTTAGGGGGGAGTAAAATGAATGCACTAGCTGAGAAATGAAAGACAAAATTCCCAAAAATCAAATCTGCACAAAATTTTGTGTGATAAACAGTATTCTTTTGTGCCTTATGGTTGTCTTATGTGTTGCTAAATTTTAAATAATTATTTACTAATTGGAGTTACATAACACTGATTTGTATTTTAAAAGTAACAATATCACATAGTTTAATAAGAGCCATTATAAATGATATGACCAAAACTTATGTTTCTTCCCTAAAATTCATTTGTCCACAAGAGAATTTGAATAAATTAAGTAAAATAATTGAATCCTAAATTCCCTGGAAGGAATTTCTTTGGTATGGGAAATTTATGAAACATTATACAATTTCTGTTTCATCATTACAATTTTGCAATGAAGTTAAAATTAAATGAATTAAGTATGTATGACAGATTTGAGGGTCTAAACATGTGACTATAATTGTACAAGTAAAGTTAAATAAAATTTCTGTGTTTTGGTAAATGAGTGGACACGATTCTGTCCAAACTCTGTATGAACCATGTAAATCTAATTCTTTGCTGTTATCTTTTGAGAGTGATACATCTTTTGATAGTAGATATAATAGTGATAGGTGAGGCTTTCAATTAAAAAGAGATCGCAAAATGAATAAAATAGTTACAGGGAAAATAATTCTTAATAACAAAAATTTAGATACATATAATATCTTATAGGCATTTCTTCATGTCTATAATTAAATTTCAATAAATACAAATGTGGGGTTAAATGGTATATTATTACAAATTTAAAAGAAAAATTAAACTGCAAGTAGAATGTAACTGAATAGAAAATAGTAATCAAGAGACGCCCAGTTTTTTATTTCTACTGCAATTATAATTTGCCTACTCTCAATACCTTGAATTACCACTTCTTACTCTGTTTCTCCACGTCTTAGAGTGACACAGTAATGAATAAGTGTAGGTAAAATGGAAACCTAAGAGGGCTGTAGTTGAGAGAGGCTGTGTATGGAAGGCTGACAGGAGTAAGACTAACATAAGGAGGCTTTGCATTGACCTGAGGAAAGACATTAACGAGACCTTGGTTGAGTTGTCAAAACTCATGTCCAGAAAAGGACATTGGAATCCTATGAAGTTTTCTTTTATTTAGTCATATATATTAGCCAAGGCCTAGTGGCCTGAACTACATTACCAGTTATAGGAAAAAAATTCATTCTAGCATAGAAATAGAGTAACAGTCTGAAAATTCCCAGGATATGTTTTATGTGCAAATACTATATACTATTTTATAAAGAAGTTTTACTTGATACATTGTGAAAAAAACAAAATACCATTATAGTAACAATCAAAGTTCATGCTTCTATTTTCATTTCCATTGATAAATCATTGTCAACAACAGAAAAAAAAACTTAAAATACTTTGAGTCCATTTTATACCCATGAGGCTATTAGACAAATTACGATTAATAGTACAGGTTAAAGTTAACAATATTTGACCAAGTTCATCTTATAAAACCATCAAATTTGTATAATTCCACTTAATTTTTTAAAGCCTTAAAATCTTTCATTTTACTTTTCAACATATTCATGAACATAAAAATGTAATTAAATATATATTTTTGACATTGGTGGAAAACAGTGTTAAGTATGCTTTCATATTTACTTAAAATATCTAATATAGACATCTAGAAGCATATAAACTAAAATTAAATTTTATAATTACAAAAAACTGTTAACAATAGCTTCTTACTTTGCCACTTATTACAATGCCTTAGGCATATCTCTAAGGAATAGCTATTATTTAATAAATATGTACTGCACTCATAATTATAGGGAAAAAATTTAAAATTAATTTCTTGAATACTTTATTCCTTTTGTAATTGTAACAATGTGGAGCCCATGTTTATTATTCCCACAAAAAAACTACTTGAAAATGCCTTAGGTAATTGACCTACAATGATGATAATTTTCTCCTTGCCTTAGAAAATTACTTTAAAGTTTCTTCTTAATCTTAGGGGAATGATTCACCTTGTCAATTCATTTGTTTTTGATTTCTCATTTTAATTAGTCTCAATTTAATTACAATTGATTGAGTCAAAATATAAAACATGAGACTATCTTCATGAATAGGAAAATCTCATTACTCAATAGGAATCAACATACACCTTAGAGAAAAATATCAAAATAACTTCTTAATATGTACTTGTGTATGTTTCCAAGTCTATTTTCTAGAGCATAAGAAAATACTAACTTGATAATAGAATAATAGAATCACTATTGGGATATAAGTTATTTAATATTTGTTTTGTTAAAACAGAAATAAAAATTCCACAGGTGATTCTGATACATGATCAAGACTGAGAACTAAATTATTATCCTTTTTCTCTGTCATTATTTCTCTTCCTCTCTTTTATAACTATATAATTGCAATTAGATATTTTGGAAAATTAAGTTCAATCTGTTTTTTCTTTTCCCAATTGATTATCAGAATAGCTGTCATTTAGCCTCATTCTTTGTTCATCTACTTTCCCCTGTTGTATAAATGAGATTTGAGAAATTAATGCCAACAGAGTATTTTTAGGAGAGAGTCTTATTAAATGTTACCATGTGGGAGACATAAATCCAGGACAATTCTTTTAGGAGAACATCTTCTTCTTAGTCCCCATAGTACCTCAATATCAATTTATCTACTTCATGCTCATTCCCAAATGTGAATAGAATATTTTAAATTTTATTATTACAGCTTTGACTAGATTCCCAAATGATAAGGGCATAAAATTTTTCATCAGAACATAACCTACGTGATTAGCATTCAATATATGATTAAGACAAAAGCACAACTTTGAAATACCATTTATTAAGATAGTTGATTTCATGCTACTGAGAAATGAACTTTCGTTAACATTCTACTTTTTTTGATTTAAAAAATTATTTTCATATGCCATAATTTTAATTCTAAAAAATATTAAATATACCATCGGAAAAGTAAAGAGACATTTGTAAATTAGACAATATAATAAAATGATATTATATTTATTTTGTTTAATTACTTGTTTACTCTGGATTGTACTTTTTAATTTTAGTTTCTTGAATTCATTCAATCTGTTGAAAGCTTTTCAACTCTACTAGAATATTATTTTTGCTTCTTTTCTAATTTTTTTTTCAGGAAGTTGTACTTACAATGTCACATTGTTTATCTATGTCTTCTTACATTCATATTATCATTTTAAGCATTGTATATTGACTCATTTTATAATTATGCTATAGTTACCTTTTCATAATTTTAATTGGAATAAGACACATTCAGGATAAAATGTATCATTTAACCACATTGTAATTGTGCAGTTAAAGAAGGATAGGTACAGTCATCCATAAACGTCTTCATCTTGAATATTTAAAACACTATATCCACTAACCAGCAACTTCTGAATTCCTCTCTCCCTTGACCCTGGTAACCACCATTCTACCCTTTTTTGAATAATTAATTTTTACAAATGTCTGTTTTTACAACATGAAAGCAAATAACCTAAATCACCATAATAGGATAATTTGATTCAACAGGTCAATGTAAAACCAAGGTGATGTTCCACATATGAAAATATTTCCAAAAGGAAAATATTTCCAAAAGGCTAATCTGTTGATGTCCTTTAACAAAACATAGGTAAGTAAATCCAGTGAAGAAATGAAAAAGTTATCCAGTTGAGAGTAGAAAATGAACTGAAAGGTATTTTTCCAAAGGCAGAAATAAAGTTCATCAAATTAATGTTATTGCATAGACCTAAAATGTCCCAACAAAGTCTCAGGTATTGAGAGCTAGTGCTTTTGGAAGGTGCTTGGATCAGAGAGACTCTCTCTTATCAGTTGATTCATTCCTTGATGAGTTTATAGCTGAATGTGTGTTAGGAGGTGAGGCCTGGTTGGTAGAATATGGGTACATAACCCTGATCCCTCCCTCTTTCTTTTCCTGTTTCCTTGTTTCCATTATTGAGCATCTTTCCTTTACCTACCATGCCATTTCTGTATTGAATCCAGTCAGCCATGCATGGATTGAGTCCTCTGAAACCATGAAATAAAATAAATCTTGCCTATTTAAATTATGAGTGTCAGTAATTTTGTCCAAGGATCAGATGCAACTAACAAAGAAAACCAATACTGAAGAAGTGGATTTGTTTCCCTGATAATCCTGAACCATGTGACTCAGAAGCATTTGAACTGGATTGTGGGAGGATTTGGAAAGATTAGGAGAAACTGGTTGGTGAAGACCTACAAGGCTGTAAAAAGATCCTGATGACTGGCTCAGGTCAGCGCTGAGAAGTCTAGACTGCTGATAGACATGCAGACAGTAATGACCAGCCTGACTAGTTTTCACAGAGGAAAGAGGACAGTCTTTTAAGCAGCATTAGGGGTGATTCATAATTTATTCTGGCAAAGAATTTTGTCCATGTCCTAAAACACTGTGAAACTATAGAACTTAACATTTGCCTTTAAGGATTTTAGTATTGCTTTGATCTGATTCATTTTTTATCTCTTTTTCTCTTTCTTTGAATTAGAATGCTTACTTTGTGCCATTGTATGTTGAAAGTACTTAAATTTTTGACTTTATAGGGACTCATAGCTATGAACTTACTTTGACTTCTAGAAGACACTTTGAGCTTGGACATTTTTTTTTTAATCATTGTTGGCAACTCATAGGAATGGAGTAAATACATTGTTCATAATGAAATGAGTATGACAGTTTTAGGAGCTAGGGTCAGAATTTTATGGTTTAAATGTGAAAAGTCCTCCAAAAGTCTCACGTTTTCATATCTGAGATGAGGTTTTTGGAGATGATTGGATCATGGGTGTGCTATATTCATCAGTAGATTAGCCCAGAGATTAGTCCACAGGTGCATATTCTGTTAGCAGTTGGAATGCTGTATGGTGAGACATTTGGGGATATGGTTCAGAAGGGAGCATTCTTTTCTCTGGGTTCTCTCTTATTTCTCCCTGTGCTTGTGGCTACCATGGACTGAATAGTACTACTCTATCATTTTTCCTACCATATATTTCTACACTGGAGACAGACTACAATGGACTCAACCTTCTGAAACCATGAACCAAATTAAATTTCTTCTCATTTAAGTTTAAGGTGTTGAGTATTCTTCCTACTGCCAGAAAACTGACTAATACAATGACCTCTAGAAGATACACACAAATTTCAAACACAAGCACTTAATAGCATCAAATAAAGAGAACTTGACATATCTGAAATAATCATAAAAATGAATCAGCTTACAGAATAACATTAGTGAAAATAATGATATATTAATACAAGATAAAATCACATTAATCAGATTGTCAGGAATAATAATGTCAATGATTAGTAGTATGATGCAGAGTGGTAGGTAAAGTATAAAAACCATAGTTATAGCAAAAAACCATTAATATAATTAAAATACTGTAGATATGAAAGTTGAAAGTGAAGTTTGAATATATTTTCTTGATATAGAAAATATAAAAAATAGTTCACTGTGTAATAAAATTTAAATATTGTAAGAAATTTTATCTCTTTTTACAGAATAATTAATATCAGAATACCAAAACAATGCATATCACTCAGGGTTTTATTATTGGAACTTCAAAAAAGACAAAGAAAAGAAAATAATCCCATGATAATATGGAAGAAACACACACATACACATGCGCACATACACCTGCTTTTAGAGTTGGGAAGAATCAAATGAAATTATGAAGTTATGAGATAAAGGTACACATTTTGTTTTCAAAAGTTTCGAAGCATTTCTTTTTAGAAAGAGAAGGTGCATAAAATTCACACATCAAAAGAAAATAATCCAAAACTTTGCAGCAAAACTGATTTTATTTTGTTTTATTTTATTTTATTTATTTTTTATTTTGAAAAGAATACAACCAAACAAAACAAAACAGTAAAGTCAATCAAAACAAAGCAATGAACATGGAACATGACTTTGAAACAGTGTAAAAAAAAAGAAAAAAGAAACAAAAAACAAAAAACAAAACAATCAATAAGGCTACCACAATGGCTCTTGTTATCTGCAGTATACCTGCCCATACCATCAGGGATAAGTAAAATAAAAAAAAATACAACAGACTAAAACAGTAGAAACAAAACAAAACATAACAAAACAAAACAAACAAAGCAGAACAATGTAAGCAATACAGAATTTCAGGATACTAGCAAAACAGCATTGGCTACCATAATATTTGTTATCTTCAGAATAGTTGCCTACATCTTCAGACATATTACAATCAAACCACACAGAATAGAGTAAAATCAATCAAAACAAACAATGAAAACCATACAGGGTTTCTAAACAAGCTAATTGGACATCCTCGATGGCTGCAATTATATATTTTGTTATCTTTAAAATAGCTGTCCTTGCCATCAAGTATAATAAAATCAAACAAATCAGAATAAAATAAGACTAATCAGAACTATGAATACAATCTGAGTTTCAAATCATGATAATAGATTAAGAGTGGTCATTTCCTTCCCTTTTTAGATAATTCCTCCCCTTTGACTTTCCCAATATGTATTGTGCATTTTGGATCCCACTAACACCTTTAGTTTGTTATGCTATGGAGACAACACAAAATTCACCCTTGTGACTCTGGCTCATTACATCCATGAGCACTATTACCAGTTGCCTCTATCTACCCACAAGAGCCTTGAGGTTATCTTCCTTTATAGCTGAGTAGGTTTCCACCCCATGAAATCCCATGTCTTTCTTATCCATTCTGCAATTAATGGGCAGGCTACCCCTATTATTTTTCCTCCCCTCTGGCTCTCTGTCACATAGGGCATTGTTCTCTCTCCTTTGACTTTCAGACTATGAATTTTCTTTCTAGCTAAATGTGTTTCTTGCATAGAGCATATTGATGGATCCTGTCTCCTAATCCACTATGCCTGTTTCTTTCTATTAGTGCCTTGAGGCCCTCTTGCACTGTAGTGTCTCTGCCCTGCTATTTTCCTGCCATTGGCTCCCTAGTTTTCCTCTCCATTCAATCGACTGACCCCACTTGATGGTCCCCCTCTGACATTGTTCCTGAGACCGTGGTCTTTTTTTCTCTCTAAAATGTCCTTTAGTAATCTTTGTAGGGCTGGTTTGGTGATCATGAATTCCTTGAGTTGTTCTTTGTCATGGAAGTATCTTGTTTCTCCATTCATTTTGAAGGAAAGTTTTGCAGGGTACATCAGTCTGGGCTGGAAGTTGTTTTCTTTCAGGACTTGCATTACTTCACTCCAGCCTCTTCTTGACTTGATGGTTTGTGTTGAGAAGTCTGCTGTGATTCTGATGGGTTTTCCTCCATAGGTGATCTGTTTCTTTTCTATAACAGCTTTTAATATTCTGTTCTTCAGTTGAATTTCTGGGATCTTGATTATTATATGTCTGGGTGTAGATTTGTTTTGGTTATGGCTAGCTGGAGTTCTATATGCCTCACTTATTTGAATGTCATATTCTTTGCTTACGCTTCGGAAGTTTTTGTGAATTATATCTGTAAATAAGGTCCTGATGTCATTTGTCTTGACACCTGCTTCTTCACTCACATTTTTAATTCTTAAGTTATGCATCTTTGAGTTGTCCACTAGCTGTTGAGTTGTTACTTCCTGAGACCTTGTTATTTTTAAGAGATCTTTCCTTTCACGATCATAGGCTGCAACCCTGTCTTCAAGCTTTGAAGTCTTTAGTTTCCCTCATGTCAACTTGCCAGCTTTCGAATGAATGTTTAATATTCTGGATATCTCTTTGAATCTGTTTCATGCATTCTAAGTCTCTCTTATGTTGTTCATTCATGGTTTCCCTCATTTTCCTATGCTCCTCTATTTTTTTTATCTGTGTCTTCTTTAGAGATGCTTAGTATTTCTTTTATTATGGTTTTC
>RJWT010001452.1:0-48267 GCA_004365215.1 Cuniculus paca
ATGGTGGGTGCCTGTGTTTCTGCACTGAGCTGGGTATCAGTCTTCAAAGCCCCTTACAGTTTGCACAGAAGTGGAACTGGCCAGGGCCTGCCCAGCTAAGATGGTTAGGAAGCTGTACCATGTTGTCTGGAACACGCATGGGAGTGGAACTCAGTCCAAGTAACTTCTGTGGGTCTGCCCCCAACCTGGAGCTGCTGGAAGAAGCCAGTAGCAGTCCTGGCCACAGGCTTATGCTCCCAGACTCCAAAATGGCTCCCGGCCAATCACTATCTCCCATGGGGGTTTGAGTCCCCTGCACTAACCACCAGCCAGTGCAGATCTCTGCATTTGCCACTCTCTTCCACTGCTGCACTTCTCCACAGATACCTCTGGGGCTGACCACGACTGTGCATCCCCAGGCTCAACAGCTCTTCTCACAGGGTGAGTCTGGCTCCAGGCTAAGGTCCATTAATCTATATGTCTCTCTTTATATCACTATCATACTTTTTTAATTACTATAACCTTTTACTATATTTTGACATCAATAAAGGTAATACCTTCAGCTATCAGAAGACATTTTCATGGTTGGGATGACTTAACAATTGTTTAAATGTCTATATTATTCAAAATGACTTACAGATTCAGTACTATCCCATCAAAACCCATTTTTAACTACTTAAAAAAAACTATTTTTTACACAAATACAAAAATCCTAAAATTTTTATAAAACCACTATAGCTCTTCTGACACCTCAGAGACCCTCAGCTTTTCTGTCTAGTCAGTTTTTTCCATTTCTTTAAACTCTGTTGACTATTTATTATTTGACTACCTTTAACACAATGATCTTTATTTCCTGAATTTACATGTTGTTTATGATTTTACTTGTACATTTCTCTCAATAAATTAAATTTATTTAAAAATCAAGTTGTTCATAATCTTGTTCAAAAGTAATTTTCTGTAAGGCATGAACCAAAAAGTCCTAGAATCCCATTAGGAGAATAAATAAAGACAATCAATTCTTTAGTGATTAATTGCTACTCTGATCTCTGCAGTGTGTTCCAGATGTAGTAGTGGTCCTACGACTGCAGAGTCCTAGACTAGAGACCCATTTTTGGTTGCCTTTGTAGGAACTGAGAACCATAAAAAGATGTGCATGTTAACATCAGTGGGTGTTCTCAGTCATGAAGACAGTGGACTGCACATTACATTCTTTGATGGTGCCAAATAACTGAGGTCTGATATGTAAGACAACTTGCATTCACCTTCTAGAAAATTCAAAACATCCACTGACTTCAATAGGTTGCCATGACTCAGACTGGCTAAGAAAAACCAAGAAATTCTTTCAGAAAATGTGTAAGGTGTTCAACTTAACCTCCTCCTCACTGAGAGAGAGTCAATCCCTAAAGTGTAGTCAGATGTGCTTTTACTAATGTCATTACATATTTGGCCACTTTTGTAAATTCAAGTTTAGAGAGATATTACAGAACATCCTCGGTGAATGCAGTTACTAATGGTGACCTTGTAGAGTTTCTGATCAGAAATCTGACGTTTGTTTTCACAATCACGTGGGAAACAAATCAGCAACTCCTAGTAGTGGAATAGAATTACTGACTTAATGGTCAAAGGTATCTGACTTCACTATAGCCTTTTTGTTTCCAATGAGTAGGTGGCATAAACAGAAAAGCCCTGGAAAAAGCTGTGGATCTCAGTTACCATGGAAATTCAAAGCAGTTAAGCACACTTACCTCAGACTTCTCAGTGATGGTGAGAGTTTGCTTTTGTAGAGGTGTCTTATAACTAACAGGGATAAAGGAGTTACCTGTGAAGGTCTGTAAACACATGAAATACACAGAAGAAATCATTGGGAAATTTCTCAGAATCTACATTAAGGCCCAGCAGTTGGGGTTTTTTGTTTGTTTGTTTGTTTTTGTGTTTTGTTTTTTCTGCAAGCAAAGCAACTTTATGGTACAGTATAGTGGGAAAGAAAGCAAATCAGAGTCAGAAATGCTGCAGATCTTAATCACAGTAGGACCCTTAATAATACAATTATCCTCCCTGCCATTTAACTTTATATTTCCATAAAATGTACACAATCCAATCCTACTGGACATAGAATCAGATGGAAATAAACTGAAAAAAACAGCCATAAACCACTTTGCTGTTACTGCTTTGAGTAGAAGTGGGGAGAGTTACTGAGGCATAAGAGGGTGGGGCATCTTTTGAGACAGAGGCAGGATGAGCAAGACTGACGGCACTCCACACTGAGAAGTTTACTTAAGTGGTGAAAGTTCTGCCCTCTGGAGGGTATAGCTTCAACAAGAATAATTGCCATAAATGTAGCAAGTCATTATGAATGTTTGTGTATCAAGGACACACAGAAAAAAAAAAAAACACTGCATCTCATTTAACCCTTGGTACAAAAAAAAAACTTTCATTATCAGATACTATATTCACTCTTTGCAGGTGATTTTATTAAGTTTTTTATTTCTTACTTTTGGTGTTATTTAATCCAAAAGATAGATGGGATATATCACATACTGCAAGGAGACAGTTTCAGAAGGGAGGACCATTCACAGGTATTGCTGCTGACTGATTTTTTTTTTCCAGTAATGTGAGGTTTTCCAGTATAGTTTTTTCCTTATTAAAATGCTATAATTCAAATAGTGTGATAAAGAAAGAGGTAATGCATCTGCTTAGAAAATGTGAATTTATTTTGTTGAGTCTAACAAAAACAATAATGTAGACATATAAAAAATAAAAAGTCCAGTCAGAATTTACAAATTTTACATTAACAAAAAGGATGTCGTTTTGAATTCAGTGACACGATTAGCTCCCTGGATTGTTATTTCTATATGATATCAAAGCAATTAATACACAAAGCTCTTAAAAAATAATGAATTTTATAACTTGCCACTTTGTTGAATTTGTTTATCAGACCTACGTGCTTTGGTGGAATTTTGGGGGGAGGGCGCTTCTGGGTAAATAATCATTTTATTTGAAAATAGAGATAATTTGACTTCTTTCTTTCCTATTTGAATACGTTTTATTCTGCTTGCTTGCTGCATTGCTCTGGCTAAAGTTTGGAGCATTGTTCTGAACAGGAATGGTGAAAGTGGGCAAAACTGAAATATTTTCAACATTTTCCCTTTCAGTATGATGTTGACTGTGAGTTTGCCTTATATGGTTTTTATTAGTTTAAGGTAGGATTCTTCTATACCTTTTTTTTTTTTTTTTTTTTTTTTTGCGGCACTGGGGATTGAATTCATGACCTCACACTTGCCAGGCAGGCACTTAGGCCACTGAGCTAAATCCCAGGTCCTTCTATACCTATTTTTCTCAGGGTTTCTATTATGAATAGATGCTGAATTCTGTTGAAGCCTTGTCTGAGTCTACTAAGATGATTATATTTTGTTTTGTTTTGTTTTGCGGCGCCAGGGATCAAACTCATGACCTCACGCTTGCCAGGCAGGCATTTAGGCCACTGAGCTAAATCCCCGGCGATTATATGATTTTTAAATCACAAGTCAATTCTATTTCTGTACACAAATAATGAACTCCCCCAATAGAGAAATTAGGAAAGCAATTCCATTCACAATAGCTTAATAAATTAACTACTTAGGAATCAACCTAACCAAGGAGGAGAAAGGACTGTATAATGAAAACCAGAGAATGCTGAAGAAAGAAATTGAAGAGGACATTAGAAAAGGGAAAGACCTCTCTCATTTTTGGATTGAAAGAATTAATATCCAAAATGATCCAAAAATGACAACAATATTACTAAAAATTGCTTATAGATTTAATACAATCTTCATTAAAATACTAACATTCTTTACAAAACTAGAAAAAGTAATTCTAAATTTCATATGGAGCCAGAGGAGACCCAAAATAGGCAAAGCAATCCTGAGCAAAAAGAGCAAAAGGGAAGAAAGAAGAAGGCATCAAAATACCAGATTACAAGTTATTCTACAAAGCTACAGTACGAAAAAAAAAAATAAATAAAAACTACAGTAGTACCACAAAAACATACATGTAGACCAAATACACAGAAGACACAGATACGATCCTATATATCTGCAGCTACTGGATATTTGACAGTGAGGCCAAAAGTATAAGTTGAAGAAAAGATAGTCTCTATAACAAATCATGCTAGGAAAATTGGTTTCTACTTGCAGAAGATTGAAACTAGATCCCTATCACTCTCCCTGTAGTGCAAGCAAACCAAAATGGATCGAAGTCTTAGGTATAAAAACAAGAACTTCAAAAATGCTTGAAGGTAACATAGGGGGATCACTTGAAGCCATAAGCACAGGCCAAGACTTCCTGAATAGAACTCCAGTAGCACAAGAAATAAAATAAAAAATCAATGAATGGGATTATGTCAAACAAAAAAGCTTCTAAACAGCAAAGAAAACAGCCGTGGAAGGACAACTACGAAATGGGAGAATATCTTTTAGTAAGTACTCTTCTGATAGATTAGTATCTAGAATACAGCATTCTTTATAGAACTAAAATAATGAACCCAATAAAAATGGGCAAATATACTAGACATATCTCAAATGAAGAACAAATAGCAGTAAGTAAATGAAAAAATTATTAAAGATCTTCAGCCAGTAGAAAAATGACAAGTTCAAACAACTGTGAGACACCATCTTACCCCAGCCAAAATGACAGTCATTAGTGTAATACGAAGTAATGAGTGCTGGCCAGGATGCAGTGAAAAAGAACCTTTCTACATTGTTGGAGAGAATGTAAAATAGTATAAACACTATGGTAATCAGCATGAAAATTTCTCAAAAACTAAAATAGAAATTCCATGTGACCCAACTATACCTTTTCTGGGTATAGTCCTAAGAGATTTAAAAGACATCGTGCTGTAGTGTCCATACATACTCATTTTTATGCAGTGAAATTCATACATATATATATGAATGAATTGCATTGCATAAAAATGGATATATATGCATGTTCAGAAAGAAGAGTGAAATCATCTCATTTTCAGGAAAATGAATGGAACTTTCAACCATGATGTTAAATGAAATAAGCCAGACCCACTAAGTTCTGCCATACTGCTACATAGGCATTCATTCATCATCGATGAAGAGAAAGGGAGCCTGTAGAATTGTCCATGCCAAACTTTTGCAGAAATCCTTACAATCGCGAGTGGGGTTCAAATGGAGCAATGTTACCGAGAAGCTGCTGAGCCCTAGGTCTGTGGAAGCTGCTTCCGCCTCACATTTATTTGGCAGAGTTCTGTGAAACCTTGTGTTCTAGTGCATCAGACTCCAATGGGAGACAGTATGCTTGCAGTGTGCATGCTTTCTCCACAAGAGTGGCTTTCATTAATTTGGAGTTCTATACTGGCCATGCGCCATATACCTAAGTCATTATGGCACAAAGATGAAAAAAGTGTTGCTTCTGAGTGACAATTATTTATAGTTTGCAGAATTAAGGACAGGTACCTGGAATGTGAGTGCTTAATAGATACTAGTGGTCACTCCCTAAAAAATAAACATAAAACCACAAATAGCAGGAAGAGTATTTTTATCTTCAACTTCAAGCACGTTGTGTAAACTGGATGGGCATGGAGGGGTAGAATTTGTTTTCAAAGCCCACTTATTTAAAAGGGGATAATTCTATATGAATCTAAAGCAATTTAATAGATTGAAATATCAGAAACTATAGAAATTAAGATTTCATGAGCCTTTGAGGCTAAATAATTGTTTAAAGCACATCATTAGGCAAACTATAAAAGATGGGCTTATTGTCGTTTTATGTTTCCTTACCATTTCAAGGAGAAAATAATCTCTTAATCAAAAATACAATCTTAGGGCAACAAAGTATTTTAATTGTGTTTACTTCCATAAAGCATAGGTTAAATTAAGGAAACAAAAATCTAATAATATAAAACTTCCAGAGAAAAAGGTTCGAAAAATAATCTTTTTTCTAAAAGTGATTTAAATAGCTTACTTTAATTTTAGACAGATTGTGTTGTGTAAGCTACTAGAGAATTATGGGTAGCAATTCCAGGGGAAATGACAAAGTAAAAGAAAAAAATGACTCAAAGTCTTACAAAAGCCCTTAGATGGATCTACCAAAGTCACTATTATACATTTATCCTCAAAACTATTGTATTTATTTTAAAGACAAACTCATATTAGTACTTCTATAAAGATAATAACAAAGCTACACTTTGTTTCACACAATATGATTGCAGGACTCTGGGAGGCTGAGGCAGGAAGATTGCAAATTCAAGACTAATCTGATAACAGTGTCTTAGTGAGACCCTGTTTCAAATTAAAGAAAAAAAAAGAATTAAAACTGGATGAATGTAGCTCAATGCAAAGGTCTCTGTTCAATATTCAGTATTGAAAACAAAGATGACAGCAAACAAAAACATAATGATAATTGTAAAAGAAATCTATACCATAAACACTTAAAACTGAAACAGGTGAATTTTTTTAAGTTCATGGGGAAATGGGGTTCAGAAATTACAATTCAATGCCCAGTAAAACTAGCATTCAGAACAAATAAAATCAGTTTCAGACACAAGAGATCCTAGAGTCCTAGCTGTTCCATTTGGAAAATAAAAACAGTATCTACTGAAGGTCCTTCCTTAAAAAAAAAAAGGCAAATAAATATGAGATCCAAGAAACACAGACTTATACCTAAATGCTTTGGAAAAAAAATAACTACAAAATACCGTTGACCAGAATAGAGTAAGTTTTCTAAACGAAAAACCACTCAAACAATAGAATGATTTTTAAAAGGTGGGTGATATTATTCACATTTGTTTTTCTTCGTTAAGTATAAAGGTAAGTTGAAAATGATGGTGAAATGCTCAATAATCTATATCAAAATGGCTATTTATAGATTTAAAAATGTGACATTTAAAATGTCACATTTGGGGGCAAATTCTGGACATTTTGCGCTCTACTTCAGATGTCAAATGTCCTTGAATCCCATATGCGAGAGGTTTGGTCCCCAGGGTGGTACTGCTAGGAGGCACTGCAGACTTCTGGGTGGTGGGGAGACCATTAGGCTACTGGTCCCCTGCCCTTGAAGGGGACGGTGCCACTGTGGCGCCTTCATGCTTCACGCACTGATCACAGGGCTCTCTGCTCCTGCACGCACGCTTGCCATGAGGAGCTGCTCTCACCAGAAGCTGCCTGATCTTGGACTCAGAACACTGAGTCAGAAAAAAAACCTTTTCTCTTCATAAGTTAATTGTCTCAGGCATTTCATTATCATGGAAAGCTGACTAATATGATTAGGTATATAAAGAGAAGACGACTGGGGTCAGAGATAAAAACATTTTGCTTTCTATTTAATATGGTTCTATAATTTTGAGTTATTTAAACCATGTTCATGTATTACAGGTTCACAGTCCAATTACTAAATCTCCAGGGCCTGATGTGCTTCAGAATTAGAAATTTCTCCATATTATATAACATCCCAGGAGGGTCTAGGAGAGTGCCTCATTACCAAATGCTGCACAGGAGGTATATGTTGTAACTAACATTGTGTTATCTCAGGGCAGATTTCACAGCAAAAGATTTATCTGAACCTTCAGTTCTCAAATATTTTTTCTTCTATAATAGCAGATAGGGAATTGAGGTTCTAAGAGTAACCGCTAGAATTAGGCATACTCACATATTCAGAATGAAGCTCACATGATTCATTTTCCTTTGAACCAATTTACTGTTCCTTTTTCTGTAGAAGTGCATGCTGCAAGCAAGTAGGCAGACAAGCCATGCTGACCAAAGAAATTATACCCTTTAAAAATAATAAAATACACATACTCATGTTGCAGTAATTACAATAATAAAATGCTAGAGAAATTTCAGAGGCAATAAATCCTCTGAGTTTTGATGACCATGTTTCTACAAGTCTAGCTTAGAACAGTATACCAGGAAGACTCCAGTAGGTTATTTAAGCAGAGAAGAACCTGTGTTATATTTGTGGAGATCATAAATCTTCTACTTTTTTTTGTTTTAAAAAGAATAAAACAAAAGAAAACAGAACAGAGTAAAAGAGAACAAAGAAGATCAGAGCAGAACAATGCAAGCAATACAGGACTTCAAAACAAGACCGCAGGAAATCCACAATAGCTACCACAGTATCTCTTATTTTCTTCGAAATAGTTGTTCATACCTTCACACACAATAAATTCAAACAAAACAAAATAACATAAAGCCAATCAAAACAAAAGAATGAAAGCATTACAGGCCTTCAAACCAGACAATAACAGATCACCAATGGCTTTGTTTTCTTCAAAAAAGCTGATCATATCTTCTCACATATTGCAATCAAGTAGTGGAAAATAAACTTAAACCAATCAAATCAAAGAATAAAAGCATTATTGGACTTCAGAATATGACAAGAAATCAACAATGGCTACCATGATGTCTCATTTTCTTCAAGGTAGGTGTTCATACCATCACATCACACTTAATAAAATCAGTTCTAGTAGACTCTTTAGGAGCAGCTCTGGGCACCTATAATCCCATACATGTACATCTATTCTTTCTGTGTTAGAGAGGGTAACAAAATAAGACACAAGAGAAACAGGAAACAATAAAGACAAATAAATAACAATAACAGAGAGACCAAAACAATACAATACAGGCTTTCAAAACAAGATGGTAGGAACATATGAAAGGCTGTTATTTTGTATAGTTATCTTCAAAAGAGTTACTCAGATTACCAGATACAGACATACAAAATTGGTCTAATCCTATGAATGTTAACTGTTTTGTTCGAAGAACCAATAGAATCAGCAGTGCAATCATCTTAGCTATCTTGTGTGTCTATATATATATACAAATTTGTATCTTTTTTCTTTTCCCTTCCTTTTCTCCTTTTCCCTGAGTTGTTTTTTCCTTTGAGCAGTTTCTTACCCTTTCACAATATTTATTGAAGATTTTGTATCTTATTGACTCTTCCAGTTTCTTACATTAGGGAGACAATCCAGTGTTTACACATGTGAGTTTGATTTATTTCACTTATGAGTATGGTCTCAAGTCACATCCATTTACCTATAAAAGCCTCAATGTGATTCTTCTTTATAGCTGAGTAGTACTCCATTGTATAAAAGCACCACATCTATTTTATACTCAATTGATGGGTATTTGGGTTGTTTCCAATATTTGGCTATTACAAATTGTGCTGCTATAAACAAGGGTGCACATATATCACTGTGGTATGATGATTTCACTTCATCTGGGAATATGCATAGAAGTGGAATAGCTGGATCAAATGGGACTTCCAATCCCAGCTTTTTGAGAAACTGCCAAACTGACCTCCACAGTGGTTGCACCAGTCTGCACTCCCACCAACAGTGGAGAAGGTTTCCTTTTTCCCCATAGCCTCTCCAGCATTTATTCTTGGTGGTTTTCTTGATCTTGGCCATTCTTTCTGGAGTGAGATGAAATCTCAGAGTTGTTTTAATTTGCATTTCTCTAATGAAAAATGATGCTGAACATTTTATCATGTATTTATTTGTCATTCATATTTCTTCAGCTGAGAAGTGTGTTTTCATCACAGATGCCCATTTCTGGATTGGGTCTTTGAATTTTGGGGACCTGATTTTTTTTAATTCTTTATATATTCTAGGTAGAAGTCCTTTGTCTGAGGGACAGTTGACTAAGATTTTTTCCCAATTCATGGGTTTTCTTTTAACTCTATTGGCGATTTCTTTTGACATGCAAAAACTTTTTAATAAAACAAGATCACAGTTGATTCTGGGAAGTGTTTCCCATGCAGCTGGACTTTTGTTCATGAATTCTCCACCTACCCCTATGTCTTCAAGATTTCTACCTACTTTGTTTTCTAGTAGATTTAGTGTTTCTGTTTTAATGTTTAGATCTTTGGCTTTAGTTTAGTGCATGGTGATAGGCTTGGGTCTAGTTTTAATTTTCAGCATATGGCAAGCCAGTTTTTCCAGCAACACTTATTAAAGAGGCTATCTTTTTTCCAGTGAACATGTTTGGCCCCTTTGTCGGAGATGAGGTGGCTGAGTGTGTTTGTAGTTGTGGCTGTATCTTCTTAATCTATTCCATTGATCTTCAGGCCTGTTTTGATTCCAGTACTGTGATTTTATCACAGTAGCTTTGTAGTATAATTTCAAGTCAGGGATTATGATGCCTCCTGCCCTGCCTCTGTTACCCACAATTGCCTTTGCTGTTCTAGGTCTCTACTGGTTCCAGGTGAATTTTAGGAATGATTTCTCTAGATCTGTGAGGTATGCTAATGGCATTTTGACTGGAATTGCATTAAATCTGTATAACAGTTTTGAGACAATGGCCATTTCTACTCATTTTTTGTCATAACTAACGTATTCACATTTTCTACTAAGGACTATATGTTTCACTTCAGAAAAAATAATTCTAATTCCTTGGACCAATCTTGCAAGATTTATCCAAGCACCCCCAGGGCATTAAGGGAGTGGGTGCAGGTGACACCTCAATGTAGCCCACAGTTCTGTCAGAATCCAGCACCACCTAGGAGGACAACCAAAGGCAATCAGTGGGCTTTAAGTTCTTGCTTTCCTGGGGAGGGAGGGAGGAGGCAGCATCCCTTTTTGGCTTATAACTCAGAGCTGCTGGCTTGGCCTCCCCATGTCAAGGCAGGGCGGAGGGGTGGGGCACGAGAGAATGTCTGCCCGACCAGGCCTGGTGAGACCTGATGTAGGCAGTGGCTCAGGCTATGTGGTAGGGCACTGAGCCTGTGTAGAACGCCTACCCCAATGCTTGGATGACCCGCACCTATTTGTCCCCTACACCTCCTCCCACCCTCTCTGAGCTCCCCATCATTCTCCCTTGGCATAGTGCTTTGCCCAAAGGTGGTCATGATGGGGTCTGAACTGAGTCCCACTATGAGGGACACCTCTCCTCCTCCACTTGTTCAGGCTCCTACACCAGGAGCCTACATTTCCTCTTCCTGCTCCACCTCTGCCAAAGTCTCCATTCACCTCCACACTTCCTTTCACTTGTTTGCCTGTTGTATATATCACCTTTGTTGACAATAAATTATTTTTTTATTACGAAAATATTCTCATTCCGGATGAACAAAATAGCAGATCAAACAGTAAGTGACACAACTGAACCAAACACCAGAGAATACAGCTCGAATTGTAACAGAGAACCAGAGAGCAGGATGCCCACTACGTACGGAATATGAAGGGAATGAGGACTTGTCATGACAGAAAGGGCAGATACACAGGATACACAGTTAGTAAACATCTCCACACCCATGAGCTCAGCATTGTGTTCAGGAAAGAAAAACTGGACAAATCACGGGGACAAGATGGTGTCACACCACTATAGAGAAGGGAGGACAATAATGTCCTCAGTAGCTTATGGTAGAGATGGGAAGACGGAACCTAGTTACTAGAACAGAATTGACAGCAAGGGGTGGGAATTTGTGCTAAGAGATTGGGGTAATAAATACTGATCTGGGTATACGGTGAAGGCTGTACATAGAATTCATGCTTATTTAATGTCAGGACTTGATTTGAGCCTTAAACAAAGGTTGAAATCTAGTTTCAGCAAGTCCCACATAATATCATCATCCCCTTTATTAATCACAGGAATGGTCAGGTTACTGTAATAAACTAGAGCTTGGAAACCTCAGGGAAGCCTTATTTGACTATGAAAGGTCATCCTAGGAGACAGTGACAATGACTTCTCCAGGCTACTCAACTGTCAAAATTCTGGTCCTGTCTGTTCCCAGGCCCAAGGATGGAACTCATAGTTGATTGTCTTTATGAAGGTCATGATATCCAGTGTCAGAGAAGAGAGAAAGAGAGATCTACAAAGAGCAAACCGATAAAGGAAGGTGCAGTCACATAAATAAAAATAGGTAGCATGACATTGTCCCTGGTCACATGGCACAGAATATTTAGAAGATAGGAAGACAATTCAGGTCAAAGGCAGTGCCTGGAGGGCAGCATGGAAGGCACAGTTTAGACCAGGTCATGATGAGATCAGAAGCTTTACTGGTCAGAAGAAAGAGTTTGGTAGTTATTATATTAAAGAATAAGTATTCTTCACTGATACGGGGAATGGAGAAGAAACTCAGGAAAAGCAGACTTTAAGATATTGAGTGAGATTGCAAAGTAAAAATTTGAAAAGCAGAATAAAAACATTCTGGGCAGAAATACTAGGGTTAATAATCCGAGCTTCAAGGAATGGGAAATGTTAGACTGAAATGGAAACTTGGAAGAGAAACAGTAATGAATGTGAAAGATTACTTTTTAGACAGTCCCATTTTGTTGTCTAGCTGGACTTGAATTCATGCTTGTCTTGCCTCAGCCTACCCAGTGCTGAAATTACAGGCATGTGTCACTATACCCAGACATGAGAGACATTTTCAAAATAACTTCAAAGTAATGCAGTGACTAGCTACTCCAAGAGGAATCTCAGATGATTTCCCAAATTTGAGATTTGAAAAGAGACTAGGCCCAAAAACAATAGGTTTGAAGAGTAAAATCAAGTTAGATTATTTTAAGCATAAGGCAAGTTTGGTGTGCCCCAAGTAAAATATCCAGCAGGTGGTGGAAGGATGGGAGTAGGCCTGATAGGATTTAGATCCTGCATCCAGGTACAAACTACAGAAATGGTCTCTCCTAGTTTGACCAGAGCAGGCCTCAGCTGCTTCTTTGGAGGGGTGATTATACACCTCTTTTCATTTCACCCTCAAGCATGTCCTTGCCTTGATGATAGATTAAATATCTGCATACTCTTGAAAGTTTCACAAGACTTTTAAATTGCTAAATATTAATGTATACTTTGTGAACTATACACAAGAAATCTACAACTGAAGATTCAATCCCCAAAGGCCAGCATTTGTCTAGCATTCAACACACATAATGAAAGAATGTTGGACAAGGATGTTTCTAAGTACCTTGAACCTTTAATTGTACAGAAACACCTCTTTATCCCTTTTCCTATCCTAGTTCTTCAGTTTACATTCTGAACAGGATGAATAGGATGTACATAAATTTAAAATACATTCATAAATAATAAGGGAGCTCAATTAAATAGTTAATTTATGGACCTTTCATATTTTTTATTAAATGCATGTACTCTAAACTTTTTTTATAACAACATTAATTTTTAAAAACTTTATCTGAATGAACACTTGGACCTGGTAAACATTTTATTTATGCAGATATTCTGAAGCATGATTAAGGGCTTTTAACAAAAAATTTAAAAGACTAAGTAAAACGAAAGAGATTCAAGCTATGAATAATGAATACAGCTATGAATAATGAATACAGCTATGAATAATAAATATTTAAATACAAAACTGACAAGATGTTCTGTTTCAGGGTGTGATGTCAAATATCACTTCATCTGATGGCATTATGAAAACGAATGTTGAATTTTCAAATTGCAAAATGTTATATTTGCTCCTTGCATTCTTTTCTCATGGAAAACTCTTGCATTTTGTGTTAATTGCAGTCCACTGGGCGGGGGCGGGGGTGCAGGTGCCACAATATAAGCCAGTTTTACCTAACACAAATATTCATGGAATATCTCAAAGCAAAAACAAGAACTTCTGTTGCCACTTACTGGTCCTTTACCAGAACCCTCTCAGTTCTAACAGAGATCTGTAGCAAAATGACTACAATTTCACATACCATGTGATTTAAAACACTGCTCTAGAAATGCCTGGTATCATCTAACTTGAAATCTGCTCAGAGCCCTGCAGGATTCAGCTAAATTCATTCCTCCAAGTAATCACCCCCTCTGTGAAGTTTGCCTTTACTCTCCCAGTGCTTGGCACTCACCTGTGTTATTCCACACCTGACATTCCATTGTACTTCTCCATTTGCATGGATACAGCACTCTCTGGCTCCCACACATGCAGACTGTGGGAGTTCTTTCCCACTGAAATTGCCTTGGTGTCAGGTTCCTGTGAGTCTAAGAAATGAAAACCAAACACATCAAGAAAAAACTCTGCACTATAGTCGAAGATCCCAACTGAGCAGGTCTGGGAGAATGAAAGAAGAGCCAGATTAAAGAAAAAAAAGACTCAGAAATTATTTATCACACCATGAAACCCTATAAAAAAATAACACCCCACACAGAGATAGCGAGAGAGACATACACACACTAAATTAGCTCTGGAGCTATGAAGCTAAAATGATATCCTGGTTTAATTCTTTCTCCAAAAAGTAAAACAAAGGAAAACTCATTTCACTTAATGATAAGGAAAATAAATTTGCAGTTGAAAAAATGTAAGAAATGGTAGCTCAGTCTGTGAGGAACAACGTGAGGCACAGACCACTCAACAGGATTATATGAAAGCAATGAGGCATATGATTTAATACCTGCGTGCAGGTAGACAGAAGGTGATAAGGCCGTCTGTAGGGAGCAATGAGAAGCAAGCTTTTTTATAGGGTTTGAAAGGAGGCAAGGGACATCAGTGGGGATGGTCTTAACAAACATCAGTAGTCAAAGTTCTCTGGAAGTCTTGTGCCTCAGGAAGCAAAGTCCTTGAGGTATCCTGTATGAATATTTGGGTGTCTTCAAATGTCCTGGTGTTTGTAAGATGCCAGGTTCTATCTTATCTCTTTTATGCCTTCCTGTGTTTGCTGAGGGCAGCCCCAGTGCTGCACTGAGAACACTGCCTCTGCTGGCAGACAGGTTGGGTCCTGAGAGAGTCATGTCTGAATCAAGTCTGACACAGACAGCTACTCAGCAGTTAGTATCACAAGCAGTGAGTCACACCAAGTGTGTGCCTGTGATGTATGATATTGATGTGTTCAATGTGACAGACCTATGGCCATTACCTGTATTGTCCTACTTGTATACATTTGAAATCATCTGTTATATAAAACTTTAAAATACAAATGAAAATCAAATAGGTACAAGCAATGTGTTAGAGGAGAAATTAAGATGTACCTGCATAAATTTGTTGTAAAAATTAAAGCATTCTCAAAAACTCAACAAATTTAAGCTAAATTTGAAAAATTAAACTAATAAAAACTATTTTAAAAGGTCTATATTACCAATGGGAGCTTGAAGTAAGATAAAGGACAATTAATAGACAATCAGTAGAAGATATTAATTTTTAATGATACTCAGAATAAAGGAAACCATACAAGTTATAAAATACTCAAAAGATTTAAATTGAAACATATTTGTATTGTCAACTTCCTAAGAAACTCCCAATCTACTAGATGTCTGATACGAGTTCATGGTCTCTAAAAATCAAAGAATGAATTCTAGGAAGAGTGGTGGTTAAGAGCAGAATCTATTTTGGGGGAAAGAAAGCTTCTAGGAGAGACAGAAGGGGTTTTGAGTGGGTTGCTGAAGATCCTACTTTTCAAGAGAATTTTATAGAGCAAAACCATGAGGTGAGGCAGATCCAAGGTGGGAAAAACTATTAGCTGTCAAACTTAGCTAATTCTTGGCAACTAATAATCAACCAATAAGGTTACAAGTATTGTCACTTAGGTAACATTGATACAATAAGAAATCACAAGGTGGGTGTAATGTGAGACAAAACTATGGTCAACCAATAAGATTATGAGTATAATTGCTTATGTAATATTGATTAAATGGGGATCATGTAGGGAAGCAAGTTGCATAGCAAGCGTACAGGAACTAGGGCTTTTCCTGGAGGGAGGGAGTCGGTGACTCTTCCTGCACCGCCCCTCAAGGTACTGGACACCTATTTAGAATATCAGTCACTGCTGTTCAACCCTAGTGGAAGTACACAGTTGTAAGCATTCTGTTTTGTCGTGAGGTCTGGCCCTCAATGAATGTATCTCCCCACAGTTACCTTGTATTCTCATCTTCCACACTTGTTCTCAAGGGCCTGTTCCTGTCTGGTTTCCTAACTTAGCTATCTATAATATAGTCAGAGAAAATCAAATTAAATTTTAAAGTTGGCACCATTCACTGTCACTTAGCAAATGTCAGCTGGCTCTGGGGAAATGGAATCTCTCATCTGCCCCTACCGATAGTTAAGTAGGTGAGCAGTTTGGAGGCTGTGTAAAGTTGACAACAGCTCTCTTTCCCACAGCTGGGTATATCCTAATATATCCAGGACATATATCCTTTAAGGGTATATCCTTCAAGGTATATTGAAACAAATATTCTCAAAATAAAGAAAGTTGTACAGGAATATGTAATGTAGCAGTAGATTAAAAGAAACTAGGAAGAACCTAATGGTTGAGTCACTAAGAAAATTGACAATCATACATGATAGAATGAAATGGTAAACATACCTCATACCTTAGGTGACATTAATCTAATGGGAAGTCACAAGGTGGATGTGAGGTGGGACAAAACTATGAGAAACCAGTAAGATTACAACAACTATAGTGGGTTAGGTAATGTTGATTAAATGGGGATCAAAATGGGAATCAAGTCATGTACAGGGGGTGGAACGGGACTTTACTGTAAGGGGTGCGTTAAGGAAGTTTGGTCCTCCACCTCACGGTGATTGATGCTTACTTAGAATATCAATCACTGCTGTTCATTCCCTGGAGGAGGCTCCTCTTTTCTTGAAGCCTGACCTTGAGAGAATACACCTCCAGCCACAGTGTCTCCTGCATTCAACTCTCGAGGGTCCAGGGCTGTCTGACTGCCTACAATTTCTAAATAACTTAGCTATCTATAATAATACTCTACACTGAAACTTGCTAAGAGAATAGATTTAGTTTTTCTTATGCTTCCACGAAAAGTAGGTGAGCAGTTTGTGAGGGGATGGTGTGTTAATTTGCTGATCTGTAGTGATCATTTCGATGTATGTAGGTATATCCAAACATCCTGTTGTTTACTGTTAATGCACATACAATAAACATTTTTAAAACAGTGAACATATGAATGGGAAAGTTATTCACTAAGCAATGAGTCACTAGTTAGAAAAAAGGAGAGGATCAAAGCTGGAAACAACACCATATCTTCAATATTTCAGGTACAACAGGCAGGCACAGTAGCAGCATTTGAGCACTTGAGTGGTGATATGTGGGAACAAGTCACCTCCTCTTCATACATTAGGCAAAGGTCTAATACATTTGATAAAAGAATTAACTTCCCCAAAACTCCTTCTTTCCATTTCTTTGTTAGTGACACATTTACTTTTTGTTATGGTTTGTATATAGATGGCCCCCCACAAGCCTCAGGTGGTCATGGAAGCGGCTGAATCTAGTGTTTGTGATTGACTCATTGTCTAATGCTGGGATTAGCAGTGTGAATTCTGCACCCACCCAGGGGTGGAGCCGACATACAACATAAGGTTGGAATGGGGGTGGGTTTTTCCCTCTTTTGCGTGGTTGGCTCTTGCCGCTTGCAGCCACCATGAGCAGCTGCCCCTCAGCCACACCACCCTGCCTTGGAACCAGCTGAGTATCTACTGAAACCCCAAAACTGTAAGAAATAAACCTTCCCTTCCCTAATTTTGGGTGTTAGGTATTTTGTCTCATCAACAAGAGAAAGGTAACCAAGACAACTTTCAACACACAGCAATGAAAAAAGCCTTCTAGTATGATGTTTGTTTTTTCCATTTTTCTCTAACATCCAAGTAGCTGTCAAACTCAGCTAATTCTTGGCAAAGTTTCTTATGCCTCACATGTTTTCCCCATTTTCTCTGTGGCCTTATTAGCATTAAGGCAACCCCACATCTCACCATGTAAAGACACAGTACTGTGTGAAAAAGCATTGGACTGGGACCCCGGAGGGTAGTGGGACAGATGTGAAGAATTGTTATGGGACCAGGGATGAGGACCAGGGCTCTCTCCCTGGAATGCTAAAGCTATAGTCACTGAGATGCAGACAGGGTGTGGCAAATGATTTTATTAATAGGGACAAGATAGACACCTAATTGCCAGAATAGGAACGGCAAAAGTTTGCTTTTGAAACAAGCAAAAGAAAACATTTATTGGGCATAGTTCACACTTTGGACACTTTTTCAAAGAGAACAAAACAAAACAGAATAAAGCCAATCAAAACAAAACAGTGAAAGGGATACAGGATCTCACAATAGGGTAATAGGAAATCAAACATTACTACCATAATGCCTCTTGTTATCTTCAAAATTGCTACCCATACTGTCAGACACAATAAAATCAAACAAAACAGAGCAAAGTAAAACCAATCAAAGCAAAATATTGGATGAGGCAAAACAGTAAAATGGAGCAAAACAAAACAGTAAGAATATTATTGGAATTCAAAAACAAGATGGAAGAAAAAACCCATAGTTGCTATATTGTATATTGTCATCCTCTAAATAGATGCTCAGACTACCGGCTTTAGGCCTGCAAAGTCAACCCAACAATATAAGCATTAAGTTGTTTTTGTACTTCAGTTGCTATCAGCTTAGTCTGTGTTTCTTTGAGGTAGCCAATTGCTTATAGGGCAGTGCAGGGAGGGAGGCTCGACTCTTCCTGTCTCCCACCCCACGCTCTGACTGGCTTACCTGGAGGGCACTTCCTGTTTCTCTCCCCGGACCACACTTACCACTGACACGCAGGAAGGGTGCATCTTCTTTCTCCTCCTGGCCCACAGTCACCCTACTGTCCTACAGTCACCCTGGACACTATTTGTTGTAGTTCTTCATTCAGCCCTTTAGAAGATTATAATTTGATGATACTCAGAGTACTTAAATAAGTACTATTATGCTAAAATGTTCTACTAACAGAACTGACCTTTGAACCAGCATGATTGATATCAAAGCCTAATGTTTTGTTTTTCTGCCTCTTAGTGTCCCTAACTTCTGTTAATTCACCCTGCTGAGGACTCAGCCTAGAAGCAGGGGGAAGGACAGCTTAGAAGAGGGGAATTAAATACACTTTGATTCTGTTCAACCAATCACCTCTATCTCAAATTTTTGTAGGGCTCACTAATTACTGACTCCAATCTTTTCCTTCTCATTAATGGTGACTAGTCTTTTCTTAAGAAGGTTGCTATAAAATACAATACCAAATTTTCCTATGGCCTGGAATGATGGCACTTGGCTATAGTTCCAGCACTTGGGAAGCTGAGGCAGGAGTTCTAGGCCACCCCAGGTTACATAGTGAGTTCAAGACCAATCTGAACTACATAGTGTGACCCCATTTCCAAATTTTCCCATGACAAAATAAATTCTAATATCTCAAAGGCATCCAAGGAAGCATCTGTCTTCCAAATGCTACCCTTCCTTGAAAGTCTGTTTCGACTCCCAACACCCAGGCACATCCTCTCTGTCATTCTGTAGCCCATGTTCCCGCTCCAAGGTGTCACTTGTGCCTGTGCTCTGTATCACATCTGTTTCTGACGTCTCTTCACTGAAAATATAAGATCCTTAAACCAGAGCTGTGTCATGAAATGATGATTAAGAAATAACCTATCACAGTACATCAAATAGAAGCATTTTATCTTACAAATCCACACATTTTTCAAGTTGCCAGTTCTATAGATATATGCAACGCACACTACTGAGTATTTTCCCTAGAGCCTAATGCCCATTTTTTCAGTTGATTTTTAAATACTAATTTTTGAAATAAAGGTTTGAAGAATTTATGGGCAGAAATTTGACCCATGGAATGGATAATGTTGATTTTTGTTTTTATTAGTTTGTTTAATTTAAAGTATGAATTTTGGTTTCAAGCCTGTCTCATCCTGAAATTGTAAAGGAAATTTTAAAGCTTAGAAGTCTTCCACTGTATTCAAGGATGGGAAAGGCAGGTGCAGCCTGTTCCCTTAATTAAAGAGTAGCAAAACCCAGCTAGCCTAGGCATTCCATGCCAGCTGCAGTGTGCAAAACAAGTGTAAGAAAGGCAAAAGTGCATCTTGTTGTGTTAACCCATTCCATGGTTTAGAGGAGTTACCACTGAGAGACAGCTTAGCTCGGTCTAAGACAGTGATTGATTCTTCCTGCTCACCCTAGCCTTGACCTTCCTCTTATAGGATAAGTAACCCCCAACTAATTGGCCTGAAATAAATCTGCCTAACAAATATGGCGAAACAATATATAACCAACTATAGAAAGTCCTGTTATCAGTCTTTTTGTACTGCCTGCTATCCTTTTGTATGTCCTGTTAACAACATATGTAAGTGTTTGATTAACCTCAAGATGGGGTTGATGATTTGGAACTGAGATTTGCATCAGCCTGCCATCATAAATAAAGCTGTTTGCCTTCCAAGTGCCTCTAGTGCTGCATGTCTTCCATCTAGCTCAGTCCCATTTTCTGCAACAAAATCAGGATAATGAAGCAGAAAACTTGTACTCCAGTGGCTAGAGAGCAATCATTTACAGCAAAAAGAAAACAAAACACCTTATGAAGTTGACTGACATGTAACAGAAATCCATACACTCTGTTTCAAAGTTAGTAAGACAAAAAACTTCATGCCACCTTATACACGGATGAGCTGTTTGATAATTGCTCATTTTAACCACTTTTCTTCAATGATGGTAGGTCGACAGAAGGATGCAAAGTGATATAGGATGAAATCACTCGCTAGAAGCACCTCTACCTGCCTTGTTGCTGACACCTAATGATTCCTCAAGATCTTAGCTGGATAAATGTGTATTCTTTCAAGACCAAAACAAAATAGAAAGCTGTGAGGGTATTCAAGCACACACACTTCTACAACAAGGTGTTCTTCTTACATTGCCTGATTTCAGTTTGTGTTACACAAGGAGACTGACTGCAGCCCACTAATGACATGAAATAGTGAACTGAGATAACCTGTCACTGTATATACAGCAACCCCAGGAAAGGTTCAAATCAATCAATCTCCATTATTAAGAAAAAAATGAGATGACCAACAGAGCCAACAAGGAACATGTTTACCTGTTGGTTTCCTTAAAAGGTTATTGATCAGGCAGCTAAGCCTAGCTGTGTAACCTGGTAAGTGCAGGCTATCAAACCCTGCATTTGCAGTGGGCAATTCAGAGCAGCTGGGACACACTTGTGTATGCCATCTCATTTCGTTTCAGCCACAACTTTGACATTCCCTGGAAATAAGCACAGAACTAACAGGAGCAGCTGTGAGGTCACCCATGCCTTGCACAGAGCAGCTCATAATCACCTGGGATGAAACACATACTCATCTCAATGTGTTCCCCAACATAGTGAATAATGCAGGCAAGAACTTAATTCAATCCAAAAGTTCAAAATGCAAGAGTCCTTGAAATATTGGAAAATACTTTAGTGTGTGTATTAATGATTCTAAACTTGAAGACATTCATCATAAATAACAATTTACATGCAAAAACAATCATGTTGATATGTGACATCAACATGTGTTAATTTCGAGCATATACCCTCCCCATGTACACTACAAAGCAATGGTCTCAAATATCTTAAGTCCTCCCTAATTCTCTCACATTTCAGCAAGTAACAGGCCATGTGCAAAATCTGTTGGATAAAGAAATGTACTAAGAGTTCAAGATTTTGCAAAAATTAAAATGTCGTGAATTTAGGTAAAATATATACATAAACTTCAATGTGCTAAGAAATTAGTAAGATTATCACATATATTCTTTTGGTTGTGTCTGCAGAATGTAAGATTAAGTCGCCTCTTTAATTCTGTGTTTTCACATTGCTTGGAGTGTGAAAATAAAATTTCCTGGCATTATCTTGACCTGGACTTGTGATGTTCTCCACTTTTTCCGAAACTTTTCAGCTTAGCTATGTGCATTAATGAATCAATGTATCTGAAACTTGCAGACCAATAAACAGATATTTTTACAAAAATTTTAGCATTACTGCTTTAGTCATGAAGTCTCAAATCTGACCCAAATGTTTTTTTCTTAGTCTTTTATTCCCTGGTGTAAGCATGAGGGAATAATCTCTTTACACAAGAGAGAAGGATCTCAGAAATATGTTGAGGAAAAGTAGCAGGCACATACAAGTCCATGCTGTCTTATAGCATTTACAGGGATGTTAATTATATGAAAAATATCTATAGTAATAAAAAGTGGAATAATAGTTGACTCTAAAATATAATTTTAGATAGAAATCAGAATTGTTAAAGATAATATAAAATTTTAAATCTTTTCAAAAAATTTTAATTGACAAATAGAATCATGTATTCAGTGTGTGAAGCACATATACAATGTCCAGTGGCAAATTTAGCTTATTAATGAATGCATCCCTTCACGTAGTTATCATTTTTGTAGTGTTAATGTTCGAGATTAAATTCTTACTATGTTTTCAAGAATACATTGTCCTCATTAACTCTAGTCACCCTGCTGCACAGTACATCTTTTGTTACTCCAAATTAACTATAATTTTGTATCTTTTGACCAACATCTCTTCCAATACACCAACCACCTCTGGTATTCACCATTCTACCCTCTATTTCTAAGAAGATCAACTTTATTTGGTGTCACATATAAATGATACTATGTTCCTACAAATAACAACAATCTAAAACAACTGAGGCAAATGAAACAATAAGAAAAAAATCAATGTGCAGACTGTAGCTATTCAAATTATCTCCCTAAGCTCTCAACAAAGTAGAGAGAATGGGATGTTGGTGGACACACTGCACAAGCTCATGCCTTCGTGTGACTGAGTTACATTACTGCATTATTAATAATGTTAAACTAATTAAAGCACATAGGAGACAGAGCTGAATTAGGAAAGTAACAAGTTTCTATCATGTTGACAGTGATATCCTTACTAGATATGAAAATGGGAAGGCCCAGGAAGCAGTTGTAGATTTAGAAGTGATCTCCATGGGACTATTGAAGCTAAAGATGCATACAGAGGTTAATCATCAAGCAGATGGCAAGCAAAATCACAGTAGGTCAACTTGAATCTCTCACCTCTGTCTGCCTATCTTCTCAGAACTCAAGAAAAATGCTCTGGAGATGAACACATTGATGGTCAGTGTCAGGTAGACAGGTACACGACAGTAATCAAAATTCTTCCCTTTCCCAGGTTCTGATACAACATTGAGAGGTCAGCTTAGGATGGCAAGTTAAAAATGTATAATTCATTTCAGCTATGTTCATTCAGATGCAGAAAAAAGCAATCCAACAAAAATATGTTCTGGATATGGTATTTCTTGCATTCCACATTGGTCGATATTTACAGAAAACATAAATGCTAACATTTCTTCTTTTATTGTCTGTGCCACCTACAATGATTATTGTAATCCCAAATATTGAGTATGGTGACCCAAGTATTGTAATCCTCTTCTCTGTCTTCCTCACAATCCATAAAGTTATATTTGTAATCCCATTGAGACGTTATTGGAATCCCGGCAAGTTAATTCCAATCTACCACCTCCAATGCAACCCATGGTGACAGTAAAGACACCAAGACATATTCAAAGTTAAGGGCAGCCAAGGGATCCTAAGTCCAATCCCTATAAGGATGTGTGGACAAAGGCCCTGATCCAAGGCCTCTCCCAGAATTTATTATCTTGTGAAGAAGGGGGTGGCCTGAGGATGAGTGACAGTGAGGATGGTGGGAATTATGTGAGTAACTCGAGCTGGCTGCCAGGTAGTGAGAAAATTATCACTGTAAAATGCAGGGAAAATGACATGCAGAAGGATCAATCTGCATAATCCAATTAAGGTAGCAACTGAATTGTTTTTGGAGGCTGTTGCTTCAATTTCTGATATGTAAACATTTGTGCCCTAGGGACTCATAGCCTCTTTATCTTGAGGCTCATACCCAGTTGACATTCTGGAGCTGACTGGCTCTACCATCCTGCTGTGCTCATCTTTTACAGAGAGCACTATGCAAGGAAACAGGAGTCTGTCTGATGGCTTTAGAGATTACGTACCAGTACCTTGGCTAGCCTTATTTGCAATGAGTAGAGCCAACTGAAGAGAGAAGGAAAAACCATAGTCAGTTCTGTACATATCAGTATAAGAAAATAAGTCTCAATATAATCAAAGTCACAGCATTTGTTCTGCATTCAAGGGGAGCCACTCAAATTGTCTCCCACAAATGATCAGTTATTTTCTTCTCTCCCTAGGTGGCTGTTTAGGTAAGAATAATAATCATGCCTGACATACCCTGGGGAGTAGCCAACTTGCAGAATTACTCAGCGACACTTTCTCATTTGAAGGCACCCTCTTGCAAAGCTTTCTAAAGTCAAAATCCTCATCAGAATTCCCACCAGCATCTTGAAACCACTGAACTAAACAAGAATGGATGGAAGCCCAGAGACATAATGGGCGGTTCCTAAATAAAAGGGCTATAAAAGAGCTAAGTAAGTAAACGGGGTGTGAAAATGAAAGGCAGGAGGTCCTTACTGCAGTCTCCATTTCAGCTATTATTCAGTTCTAATATTGCCCCAAGTTTAGACTCGCTCTTCTCTCATCAGTGCTACCATTACTGGGAATTTTGGAAATAGACAGAAGCTATAAGAACTATAAATCCATTTAGCCCAGAAAAGCTTTTGATTAATGTTTTAAAGGTTCCCAGTTTATTTATTACTTCTTTTATAGACACATTCATTCAATGACTATTCCACAGCATTATGGAAGGCAAGAACTAATGTTTTGAATGATTGTTTTTCTTCCTCATGTATCTTTCTTAGCAATCTTGTCTGCTTTCAAAAAATGACTGTCCCTGTAGAAATAATAATGGTGCCATGAAGCTAATGTCTTCTGGTTTTATAGTATTTTCTTAAAAAACTATGTATAAGTATTTACCCACTATTATATCAGAAAGCTGAAAAACTATAAAATCAAAAAGAAGATTCCTCATTAAATCAGGCTTATATTTTTCATAGGCCTTAGATGTAAATTTTTATCCTTATGTCATTTCTTTTTCATTCTAAAAATATTTATTAAATATTTGGCAAAGAGAATCTATTACAATGCATTTATCTTCTGTTAGATAAAATGAGACTTTTGACATTTAATATTCTATATTAAATGTGAGACTTATGATACTTTGTTATTAAGGAGTTAAAATGACAGAAATGTTTTTTTAATTTTTTCTTCTAAATTTTTATATTTCAGAAGGATCATTTAAAAAGCTTAATTACTAGAAAATGAAAGAAATCACCATAGTAAAGCAATTGCTTAGTTTTGTCATTTATAACATCTCATTACATTCTTATTAGGTAATTATTTTTGATCTTCAGAGTTGAAGTTAAGCAATCCTAAAATAACAAAAAAAGGGGCATTAATTCTAAATCCTCAGTGTAGTCTCATTGCCAACCATGTAGAAGGAATGAAGCAATATACATGTTTCACTTTCAAAGTACTGTTACTCCTAAACTGGTATGATATAGATGAACCTCACAGAATGTTTCAGACAGACAACAAATGACCTATTTGATTGCTTAACTTTACAGCTTTGGTTGTTTGCTTTTAACATTTAAATAATTCATACTTATTTTAATAAAAAGCTATAATCCAGAACAAATGAAAGACACCCACTTTATAATGAGCTTTTGCTAATGAAGTACACACCAATTTTTAGTTGGTTGTCAAAAGATGTTTTCTTTGACATTGTATAATTATTCACTAAGCAGGAGCCTGGCATTTAATTTGCAAAGAAAGTCCAACAGACTATAGGAAGTAATTTAAACAAATGTTTAAATATTAATCTGCTTGTTAAATAGGGTATACATAAAACACAAAACTTGATTATAATGTAGCATAATTGAGCTGGTACTGGACAGATATGTAGGTTGCAAATTTCAAGGTACTATTTTCACTTAAGCATACAAACTTCAGGAGTGAATCAGTGCTCGAAAGTTCCCTCCAAGGAACAGATCCCAGAGGTATCAGGAATGCTAATGTCTCATAACTTCAAAGCGAGTAGGCAAGATGTACACACGCCCCACATACATCCACACAAATGGAAGTGTCTGGAGCCTTTCCGGGTTGGTCAGAGTCTCACAACCACTTTTTTCATCTTCAGTGGCCATGACTTCCTTTGAGTAACAGCGTCCCCAAATCCTCCTCAAAGCCTAGCCCTGCACCCTTACCTTTCATGAATCGTTTTCTCCTGAATAGCCCAGAGCCCTCCCCTTGCTTCAAAACTCACCTTGGATCTTCTAAAACTAGCCCTACTTCTGGAAGCACGAGTCAGAAAAACCTGAGCTCACTGTGTTCTTAGCACCCTAATCACCTTGTCTTCCCATCACCAACTTACAAGCTTCTCGTCACTCTGCTTTCAATGCTCACAGCTGGTGCACTTGCTGGATTGAATGGCACTAATGATATGTAGCACAATCACTCTCTGGAAAGAGGCCATAAACTAATGAGCCTGTGGATTGACCCAAATAGACCACTTCACTCGGAACCTGTAAATCTGCTACTATGAGAGGTGGTTGACCCATCCGGCCTTAAACCCACATGTTGCTTTTCAATCTCCTCATGTAAATGCATACAGCATTGATTCCCTAGTCCCTGCCAGCTAGCAATCATGAAAGGAAAGATCTCTTTAAAATAGCAAGGAACTAGGAAATACCAATTCAACGATTGGAAGACAATGCAAAGAAAAATAATTTAAAAGTAATAGGTATCAGCAAAGAAGCAGGGGTCAACACAAATGAAATAAAAATGCTATTTACAGAAATTATAGTGGAAAACTTCCCAAACATGGGGAAGGACCTGGTATACAGTTAAGTGAGGCATATAGAACTCCAACCAGCCATAACCAAAGTAAATCTACACCCAGACTTAATATAATCAAGATCCCAGAAACTCAGCACAAGAAGAGAGTATTAAAAGCTGTTTGAGAAAAAAAACAGATCACCTATAAAGGAAAAACCAATCAGAATCACAGCAGACTTGTCAACACAAACCATCAAGTCAAGAAGAGTTTGGAGTGAAGTGTTTCAAATCCTGAAAGAAAACAACTTCCAAGCCAGATTGATGTACCCTGCAAGACTATCTTTCAAAATTGATGGAAAAATAAGATACTTCCATGATAAAGAACAACTGAAGGAATTCATGACCACCAAAACAACCCTACAGAGAGTGCTGAAGGATACTCTAGAGAGAGATAAAGATGACCATGGTTCTAAAAACAGCAGCAGAGGAGGATTGCCAAACAAGACAAGCAATCGAATGAAGAGGAAAAGCAAAGGGTCAACAACAGGATAGCATGGCAGAGACAAACCAATGTATGCTGGTTATAACCAGTAGTGTAGATGGCTTCAATTCAGCAATAAAAAGAAATGCAAGGAGAGTGGATGGAGAAACAAGATCCATTAATATACTGTATATAATAAACACATTTAACTCGAAAGGAAGTTCATAGACTGAAAATCAAAAGGGAAAAAACAATTGTTCCATGTGATAGAAGACCAGAAAAAAGCAAGGGTGATTAGTCCAGCAACTGCAGAACAGATAAAAAAGATATGGTATTTTCATACAATGGAAAGTTACCCAGCTACAAAGTGGGATAATGTTGAGGTTCTTCAGCTGCAACTGGAGATCATGCTCATGGGTGAAACAGTCTGAACTCATACAGATGAACAGTAGCATAAAAAACAGAAGGAGTTACTGGGACCCAAAAGCACAATAGATATCATAAAAGTGATAGGGGAGGAAACACCTAGGAAGAGAAGGAGGTAACCAATATTAATTTCTTATTGTCTTGTCTTGAACTCTTATAATGTTTTCACAATTTTGTTAGGTTTGATTCTGTTCTGTCTTGTTTTGTTAGATTTTACTGTGTCAGATGATATGGGCAGCTAGTTTGAACATAATGGGATGTATTATGATAATCATGGCTGGTTTTCTATTATCTCGCATTGTAGTCCTATAATTTTTTCATTCTTCTGTTTAATTGGTTTTACTCTGTCTTGTTTTGTTTGATTTTATTATGTGTGATGATATGAACAGCTATTTTGAAGAAAGAGACATTATAGTAACCATTGTCCATTTCCTGTTATCTGGTTTTGAAGTCCTGTAATGCTTGCATTCTTTTGTTTTGATTAGTTTTAGTCTGTTTTCTTATTATTTGATTTCACTGTGTATGAGGGTATGGACAGCTACTTTGAAGAGAGCAAGAGACACTATGGCAGCCATTGTCGATTTCCTATTGGCTTGTTTTGAATTCCCATAATGCTGTCATTCTATTGTTTAGATTGGCTTTATACTATTTTGTTTTGTTGGATTGTATTGTGTGTGAAGGTATGGACAACTATTACGAAGAAAATAAGAGACCTTAGGTAGCTACTGTTGATTTCCTGTGTCTTTTTGTGAGGTCCTGTGTTACTTGCATTGTTCTGTTCTGATTTGCTTTGTTCTGTTTTGTATTGTTTTATTCTCTTTAAAATAAAAAAAAGAGGTGGAAGCTACATTCCTCCCCTCCTGGCTGCCTCCTCAGCAGGGCAGAGTGTATCTAAGGGACACCGTAGTGTGGCCAGGTTAGGTTAGAAGACCATGTCTTCTGCTGATCTGACACTTGGTATTCTTGCCTTTAGAACCCAGCAGTCATGTTTTGAGGATGCACAGGTCCATGGAGAAATCATGGGGAGGTCACAAAGGAGTATCATGATCAATCACCAGCAAGGAGCAAACCATTGTACAGCTGACTCTAGGCCCATAGGGTTCTGTTAGCCCCAGACTATGTGGTTCTCAGTGGAAGCCCCAGGTCCAAGAGGCATCCTGCCCTGTTCTACTCCTGCTCCCCTTTCTGCAGGACTTTTGAAACAGCTTTCTGAAAGGCAAATGTTGGGAGATGTTACTCCTCATCCTAAAACCACTAGGTGACTTTTCAAATTATGGGTCCATATTTTACAGAGTCCTATTGGCCAGTCAAACAAAAATTCTGTCTCCTGTTGACACCAAGTACAACATCAAATGCCTCATGCTCCTTCAGACTGCTCATCTGAATAGATTATTCCCTCTTCCTGGATGCTTCCCCCTTTCTTCATCTCAAGTAATCTCTAAATAGAGCCTGTGCACAAGTCTGGGCAAATTCTCCCAATAGTTCATTGAATTTGGGTATATACTATCCTGTCTCTCACATTTATACTCCTGTCCTCGTAGCCCGTATCACTGTGCTTTCACTGGTGGTTTGTTTGCCTATAAACTGCCTCATCTCCAGCAAATGGTCACTGTTTGAGAGTATGTTTCTGCTTTTTGTTTTTTACAGTACTAGAGACTGAACCCAGTATACCACTGATCTACTGCCCCAGCCTTTTTTATTTTTTATTTTGAGACTGGATCTCCCTTAGGTGTACAATCTAACCTCAAACTCACCATCCTCCAGCCTTGGCCTCCTGGAGCTGTGAGTGTGCACTGCCACACTCAGCTCATTTAGTCTCTCCAGTAGACTGCTTTGCTCATGGAAGCCACAAAACAAATATTTCCTAGTGGAATGTAAGTGAATGTGCCACTCTGCTCACCTGGGGTGTTGGGTGTAGCTCTTTGCCCAGGAGGTTTTCTATTTGAACCGAACTTTCCTGAAGTTCAATCATCTCCCTTGGCCAATCTGTCACTCGGCTACTCTGCGGTATTTACCCCATGAGCAGCTTGTTACATACCTTGCTCTCTACAAAAACAAAGTCAATCGCACAATTAGTCGAGTTTGACAGGTAGCACAAGTCAGGAACACAGACACGGATACCATATCTATTGCAATCTGATAGACATCAACAAAACACACATTTCTCAAGGATTCTCAGAGACAATACTCAGCCACATAGAATATCTTTTTTTTTTCTCCTCCAAGACTACAGGAGATCAAATGATAATGTAAAAATTTCATGACGTAATTGACACAGACTTGACCATTTTGACTAAAGTAAATCCATGGAATTCTCCACTGACTAAATCCTTATAGCACTGCTCAAAAGGATGAAGCCTCTATTTTTCTCAAAATGATGTTAACACAATATTAATGGGGAGAATGACAGTATTTTATTTAAATTTTTCTGGTTTTCAAATTTATGAAGTTCTTTTTTTCTATATGGGAGATTATTGAAAGCTTTGGAATAATTACCACTTCTGAAAGAAATCATTGTCCTTCCACTAAGAAAAGTCATAAAACAAGCCTTGAATTTGAATCAACTGCTAGCACTATAATGTATTTTCCTGTGAAACCGACCCTGGATAATGACTTTCAGTGTGGCACCCGACGATCTCTACTTTTTACTCTCCAGTGACGGGTTCATTTTAATAAGTTCTGGGACATTAACCATTAGGCAGCAGCTAGCGTGATTTTAATGCTCTTGAAATCAGCATTATAGTTCTTTTGTGACACTTTTTGTATGTTTTCCAAGAACCTTATTATTTAGATTCATAAAGTCTAAAGTTAAATGGATACCTCCTGAGCAGAAATAACAGCTCTTGATAAATTTCAACACACATAGCAATTTTTTAAATGTATTGATAAAAGTCCCTAGTAATGTGTACTGACTAAGGTCATTTGTTTTAGGTGAAAAAGAATGAAAAAAAATATTTCTTGGGACCTCAATGCAAATCATTGATTTGTCATTTCAGTAAAAGACATGAAATTCTGAAAAGATGCCTACTGTAAGATCACCCTCTGACTTTCTGTAGCTGGCCACACTCAAGTTATCCTTAGTTTCCTCATCTGAAGAACAGTTAAGCAGTGTTTTGGTGGAAGGCAGAAAAGATTAGAAATATTAAACACATGCGTGACAAATCCAAGCATGCTCACAGTCTTATAATACACCCATCAACTTGTTATAAGAGCTACATTGCTACTACCTATAGCATCTCACCTGACATTCAGTCAGTGATTATCTCTTTCACACTGTTGGCTCCTGACTTAAATAAGTGGTATAGTAGGTTTAATTCCTTCAGTTGCTAATTACCCAGTCTTCTCTGTCTTTCCTGACCCACCATGACCCCAGGAGTGAAGATGCATGTCCCAACGCTTTCTTTACTGAAGTCACAGTACATGCCCAGGTGGAAGCAGAGATACAAGTGACATTAGGGCTTGTGTACCACATCAAGGAAGCCAAAGTTCATTGCTGCCCTTCCTCTTTGGAATCTGCTTTAGGATGAGAGTGACAAGCATTTTTGGAATTGAGGAGATAAAATTTTCATGCAGACCTAAGGATTCGTTTCTTGGGAGCCATCTAGCACGTCTGTTGATGCCACACAGAGTTACAGGCCTTGCAGTGTCAGATGCTGAGCCCTCAGGGAAATTAAGACAAGAAGAGACAGAAGAAATGCCACTATCAGAACCCAGCAGTCTCACCAAGAGGAAGCTCTATTTGGGTTCTGTGAGAACATCCTCCAGAAATACTAAAGTATTTCAGAGTCTGTATACTTAAGAAAATCCATATAACTTCTTTACATATGCTTTATAAGCAGCATTTTATTTGAACTTCTAAATGAATCTGGGAGACAGGAAGAATAATAATATCCTCTCTAACATTGATAAATGTCAGATTTTGAGTTGGGTTTGATGCGCTCTGAAGGTCATGCTTCAGCTTGGATAGCTACCTCCATCTGACAGCCAGCAGCTGAATGATCCTGATGGAAAGTTACAGGTTAGTCTACATTGTGCATCACATGAAAACACATGACCTAGAAAACATTTTCCAAGTTGAAAAGCAAACAAGAGACCTTATGCAAGTTATTGAATCTCCCTGAATATGAGGTCATATTCATCTGCAAGATAAAAGTGGACTTTGGGCTTCACGATGATGAAGTAAAAGTCTTTCTAGTCTTTTCTTTCATTCCCAAGTAAGAAAAGAGTGAAAGCCAAAAGAATCAATACCATCTTCAATGACAGAATGAGACATAGTGTCCCAATAACAAGTTTATGATGTGAGAAAGTTGATAGAAAAATAATAAAAGAGTGAGCAGAGCCAAGGAGATGAAGCTAGCATGCTTCAGAAACAGTGAGAAGTACTCTGTCCCCACAGGCACCAGAAAAGTCAAGGAGTTAAGGAGATTCTCCTGCTGGGGACAATTACACCTGTGCCTCCTCTAACCCTCCAGAGACAAATGCACAGTTTCTGCGTGAATTCAATCAGAAATTCTTCAGATTCAGACTCTGAGAAAAGCAAAGTGACATTAAAAAAGAGCAATTAGAAGTAAATAAGCAAAGCTCCTGGAGAGTATAGGAATATATGCAACCTCCCTGCCACACACTAATGCTGCCAGGCTGATCCAATTTGAGAAAAAAAAACTGGAGGCTTTTTTTGTGAAATCCAGTCTTAATCACTTTGTTCATCTCTGAGTCATCATACTTGACATCTAGAGCTCCAAGGAAGGGAGGGTTATTTGCCTCACAGTTTCAGAAGTTTCAATTCATGATTGGCAGGCCCAAACACAGAAACTGCATGGTGGCAGGGCCTGCCACAGAGAAAAGCTCCTCATGTCATGACAGCCAGGAAGCAGAAACAGAAAGGAGAAGCCAGGGAGAGAGACATATCTTTCCAAGTCATGTACACACTAAGCTGCTGTCTTACTTACTTTTTCATTCCTGGGACAAAATACCCAACATCCACAAGTTAAAGGAGGAGAGATGTATTTTGGTTCTCAGTTTGTGGAGGTTTCAGTCTATGTCAGCTGGCACTAAAGCAGAATGAGAGGGACATGACAGAGGAGAAAGGGCTTGCAGGTAGGAAGCAGTGAGGGATCAAGGGAGGAGGAGGGACACATATCCTTCTAAGCCACACCCACAGTGACTCACCACTCCCCACCAGGCTTCACTTCCCAACATCACCCCCTTCTATAAACCCATTCATGGATTGATGCAGAGATGAGCATCACACACCCATGATCCACTCACTTCCCAAGACCCCACCTATGAGCATATGAAGCTCTGCAGGGACATCTACATGAAACCTGTGAACTCATTGGGGGTGAATCCACTGTTAAGTATAGCACCCCCATGATCCAATTGCCTTTCAAAAGTTCTGTCTCTGAGCATATGAGAATTTAGGGGCGCAAACAGAATCTAAACCATATGTTACAATCTTGATCTCTCAAAAGACTTATGTGCATCTCTTCATGCAAAATGCATTCAGTTCATCCCTAAGAGGCACTAATGTTTTAACAGTTCTGGCAGTGTTCAAAAATCCAAACCCTAAGTCTTCTCTGAAACTGAAAGCATTCTTACCTGTGAGCCTCAGTAAGTCAAAAGGAAAACGAAACCTTGTTGACATACTTGCACAGGGTGAATATTCCCATTCCAAAAGGAAGAAATAGAGGGATAAAAATGAATGGGACTAAAGCAAGACCAAAAACCTAGAAGAGCAAATATTATATCCTGTACATTCACGTCCCACACCTGGAGCAAGTTGTGGTGAGATGCATGTTCCAAAGGGCTTGGGTAGCCCTGCCCCTGCACCACTGGTTTCTCTTTTGAGCGACTTTTTTCACTACCTGTGGATTTCCTCAGCATGCACTCAACATTCTTGGCTTTTCCAAATTCCTGGAGTCTCCTCTGCACTTCTAACTTCACTTTCACAGCTCTGTGCATGGCCCTGTCAAAGGCATACTACATGGCTTTCCAAGACTTACTTTGGGTAGAAGCCCCCCTGACTCCACAACTCTTGCATTCTACATGCCTTTAAAATGAGCACCATATGAACAATGTCAAAGTCTGCCACAATCTTACACAGAGCCATACTCCTTGAATCATTGTTGCATGAGCCTAGCTAAGTGAGTGCCAACTGACTGAGCACTGTGAAACAAATCCCAGGGGCTTTTATTTTCAAATGAAACCTTTAAATTTTTATACCCATGAGTCTATGAATAGTAGTATCTTGCTGATACCTGAAATGCCCTCAAGCCATCTTTCCTATTGACCTGAAACAAATACTTGTCTTCTTTCAATGCCAATCTTTTCAGCAACCAGGCTCTCCTTTGCCCCAGTTTTTCAGGCGCTTGCTTTTTGTTGAAACTCAAATCTTAACTGGGCTTTTTGTTCCTGATTCTCACTACAGATCTATTTTGGGGCAAGGAAGTGCTTTATTTTATTGGTACATTTCAGATATGTATAATGATAACATCTACCATAGGGAATCTGCAACGATAGATCCTACTAAAAGCTGCTTGCAGTATTTGTGCTATAACCTGAATGTGGGACTTCAAATTTCCTCAACCACATTAATTAATATACCAACCTTAATCTCCCTCACCCACAAATTCTCAGGCAAAATGTAGACAAATTTTCTGCCAGAACATAACACACATCGCCTTGAGTCCAACAGCCAATGGAGTCCTTGTTCTCAACTGAAAGTTCCGGACTCTGCCCTGTGCATTTCTATTAACATTCTAGTCTTCTAAGCTCTAATCAGAATTTCCCAATAAGCTTGGTGTATAGCATTCTACAGCTTTTCCAGCTGGCATCTCCAAACCTTTCCAAACTCTATTCCATGATTAATTTCTCAGGACTCCTGAACAACGTGGTCAGGTGCAGTCATCACTGACACATGATACCTGACACCCACAACTTAATGGAGGAGAGGTTTATTCTCACTCACAGTTTTCAAAGGTTCAGTCTGTGGTTAGCGGGATCAAACTCAGAAAATGTCATGGTGGGAGGTGTTCTAGGAAGGAAAACTGTCCACATTATAAGGGCCAGGAAGCAGAGAAAGTAGAGAGGAGCTATGAAGGGAGATTTATCCTTCTATTTCAGCCTATACTGCCCCTTGCCAATGGCACATTAAGCTACTGAACTTATTAGTGGGTAAGTCCAGTGATAAGTATAGCACCCCCATGATCCACATCTTCCAAAAGTCACATTTCTGAGCACATGCCTCTGTTTTCAGGTATTCTACATTTAAACTATAACAGATCACGAACCACTACCAGACCAAAGATGTACAGATCCAGTCATTTTGGGTAACTCATGAAGGCTATCAGCTACGTCCAGGCTTGCACGAGCACCCCCTCTTAACAGCTTTTCTTTGCACCACTCCAAAGAACATTAAAATACCATCAAGCCCTTGAGAAAAGTCCAACATTGAAGATAGAAAACAAATCAAATAACTAGAATAATAAAAGATTTTTGAAAACACATAAAGTAAAATATTATCTCTAGAAGTTTAAAGGAATGCCTAGCCAACAATCATCAAAGAAAAAAGGACTTCAGTCCTTCATGGGCATGGAGTTCAGGTCCTAAATGAATAGATTCTTTCCCAGAGCATCCATGAAGAACACCAACCAGACCTCAGACCTACAAAACTGAGAATGATAAAATTGTGTCATTTTAAACTGGTTGCTTGTTGCTGCAGCAGTAGAAAAATTGCATGATGCTCATTTTAATAACCAAAATTATTCTTCTTCCAAATTGACAATTGAAATTTCCCCAGAACTATCACTTACTTGGCTGTCTTTTCTATTAGAAAGCAATTGTTATAATTAATGACTCAGGCTCATAGTTATTAACATTCATTTCCTTGCAGTGACAACAGTGAATATTTAATGTATGAGTATAGCTTTGTGTCAAGAATGAAGGACTATCTACATCTTGCTGGTTTTACTTTCCAGCTGTTCTTCATTATTTTTTTTCTTTTTTGACATTTTTAAGCTTTAGTAGTGAACTAACAAAGTGACCACAACTAACTGAGCCTATTTAACTGTCAGTAGGAACAGGGTTTGGGTTTCTTACATTTGTAACTTTATACCAAGTTAATGGAGACCACCACGAAGCTGTTCTGAGCAGGATTTAAATTAACCAATTGACTTTCTATGTTTACTTGTGACTCTGTCCCAGGCCTAAGCCCCTTGTCTGGAGATGGACAGCAGATTCATAGTAAGTGAACCTCTATGAGTCCCTGGTCCTGGCTGAGGCCTGTAGTAGCCTGTGATGCTGTGATGCCTTAAAGGGCAAGACAAGGTCACAGCTGAGGACACCCGGCTCCAACCCCAATTAACTAAATAGAGACTGTGGCTGCAAGCATCTCACTCCTGCTATCTCAGCCCTGCCATGAATGTCAACCTGGAGATAAGACGGTTCTCCTAAATCAGCATAATTTACTACTAGGAGAAGTCTTTGAGCTGACTCCCAAGGTCCTGCTCAGTTCCTGCTTTTCCTCAGTATCTCCTCCCTTTGTTTGAAAACCAAATAAATACAAGTCACCCAGAGAAGTTCTTTGTCTCAGCCCCCAGAATCTCAAATTCTCCTGGAGGGTTTTGATCCTCCTGGAGACCTAAAATTTTACCACTTATCTCCTTTATTTAAGCCTTCGCTTGTCCACTCCCTTGGAGGTTGCAAGTCAGGTGTTCCACCCAGATCCTCTTTTATTTGCATATGTCTCACAGCAGTTATCGAAGGCTGATAAAGATTAGAGTTCAAAATAATTGCTGCTTTAATGGTTTTTTCCTCAAGTCAGTCAACAGGAGCAGGTCATGTTCTAGTTATTCATTTCAGACTTCACAACTAAATGCAGCACACTTGTCATATAATCATACTGACAGCAATCTGCAGACAATATCCATCGACAAGTAACTCTTACCTCACCTATGCAGATCTGAATTAAATCGTACTTTAAAGGAAGCAAAGGAAGAGCTTCACTACTCAGGGGTGATTCATGAACATTTTTTCTGATGAATGTGCAAATGAGTGAATGACAAAATGCACATAAGTTTTGGAATTTGAACTTACAAGTGTAAAGCTGCTTAATAAATTACTCTGAATTCAGCCCTCTGAACAATCCATCCACCATTAGTCTTATTTTTTAATGACCTATAAACTTCGAAATGTTCTTTTATGTATTCATACCTTTTCAAGCTTCCATTCATGTGCTTATGAGTGACCCCGTGCTGTACCTTGGGTTGGGCACATCATTATCACTGCATTATGTATTATGAGTTGTGTCTGTGTACATGTATATGTATGCATATATCTATACACACGCACATACACACACAAAATAAACGTATGAAAAAACAGGGAAATCAAGGAAAAATATCAGGTATAGAGGTCTATATCTAGTAAACAAACCTGATAAATATTCCCAAGGCAGTGGTGCCATAAATTTCAGTGTTCTTAGGGGAACATGTTGGGTGCAGAGTGAAAAACAAAATGGAAGAATAAAATGGGACATCTTAAGAGGTTAGTAAATAATTTTGGATATGACAAGTTGAGTAGGCTACTGTACTGCAAATATAGACAAAACAATACAAAAAATAAATAAGAGACCCCTAGATTCAGAGGTGAATGAGATACAAGGGATGCCCTATGACCAAGAATGGTCAGATAGATGCCTTTACATGTACAGAGTTCATGACCAAGTGGACTCTTTCAGCACAGCTTCCCATTTTGTGCAACCTGCAAAGAGTCCTTCCAGTTTGTCAGGGTCTTGGCCCGGGCTCAATCTCTTAAACAGTGGATGGTGAATGACTTTGATAAAAGAGACAAGTGCCATGACTTTTAGGGCTCCAGGAAGGTCAAAACTTTGTAATAGAGTTCAAGACCCCCTGAGAGTTGAGACAAAGAATTTCTCTGGGCACTCTGTATTTATTTGCTTTTCCAACAAAGAAAGTGTGGGAACTGAGCAGGACCACGAGAGTGAGTTCAAAAGACTTCTCCAAGCAGCAAATTTTGCCAATTAAGAGAACTGTCTTATCTCTAATGTTGGCAGCTTTATTGCTCTGGAATAGAGGTGTCAGTAGCCCACGTTCATGGCTCCCTCAGCTATGGTGTTGTCTTGATCTCAGAGCACTATGCATATGCTCCTTTCCAACACAGACAGAAGTCCCTGAGTTCAACAGCTTAACCCAGTACAGCCTGGTCTCCAACACCGATTCCATTCTGCCTCCATAAGCTTCTCTAGTACAAGTTCATCAAGAGAGGGACAGCCATGACATTTGTCAGGTCACCTACCCCAAACACAGGAATAACCCACTTCCCCACAGTTCACTTGTGAGCAGCAAGTTGTAGCCTGGCTAAAATGCAACGAATGGGGACTGAGTAAGAGTGAAAATGGCAGGTGGGGAAACTGTTGCGTGTCATCTGAATGTCTTCAGTGGCACTGTTGTGGCTGCCTTGCAGCCCTGAATCAATTCAGGAAGTTTACCTTTCATGGTCACTTTGCCTTTGAAGAAGCTGCACAGTGCTAGTTCCAAAGAGTACGGTGAGTTACGACACCCCTAACTTTTTAATTTGAATCAAGTCGAGAACACTGAGGCCACCAGAGCAGCACAACTAAAGAGAATCTGAAGGAAGACCTCCAGAATTACTTCAAAACATGGTGAAACTGATGGGATAAGTATATTCAAAGTGAGGGAAAGTCTTTTGAAGAGAATTACAGGCAACATGACTTCTACTGTAGTAATTTTTTAACTTTAAACAGTCCTTGTATATTTTGATCACACTTCACACTTTTAACAAATCAGGTAACCTGTGCTCAAAATAGTATTTAAATTTATAGCTGATTGATGAGATGTAATTCCTAATTTTGAATGGGCTACTCAGTAGCCAAGCTGAATGTTAATGTTTTAGAAGAAAGCCTCTGTTTTAGGGTTAACTCTTGCAACTTCATAAAAGCCTTCATTGCCTGGCTGGGCATTGTTTATGTCTGTTCAGTTCCAGCACTCTTGCACTTAGCAGGATGGAATGGTTTCAACCCTATCTTCTTCCAAATTCTTTGCCATGATCCCATCAGCAAATGTAAATATAATGGTATCACTTGCCTGCTTACAGTCTTTCACTAAACCCAATTACCTATAAAATTCATTCTGCAGTCTTCATCCTACCCCAGGTCAGTCTTCTGAATCATACCTTCTTCCAAGGCTCCATGCTTCACTTTTGCTCCTGCTGCACACAAATTATTTGCACATCTCTCTGTGTCTCACCCTTTTCACATGTCAGTCACACTTGTTAAGTGATAACTAAGGCTTCAAGGGTCTCCTAGTTGCTCTATTAATCGGACTATTTTCGACTTCAGTTCCTTGTCACATCTTGTTGAAATTTCTACTCCAGCATCTATAAATATCTCATTGGACTTGTTTATACATTTGCAGTCCCTATTAGGCTAAGAGCTTCACGAGGGCTGAATTGATAATATGGTGATTTTCAATGCATGAATGATGTGAGATTGGGAGCAGCTTGGAAATCAGCCATCAGGAGAGCAGACAATCAGAAAAGCACAAGAGTAGACAAAACACCGACCACACAGACTGCGACTACAGCTTCCTTCTTCTTTGCTTTGTTATTTCACTATAGGAAAGAAGAAAAGGAAAAATATGTAAAGGTGAACATAGCTTTTTCTTGGCAAATTCCAAAAATATGAAGAAATTTATTTGATGCTTCAAAATCACATTTTTGTTTGGCTATTGAAAACATAGCAAAGGAATTTTAGATTCTCATCTAAAGTTCAATAGAACTGAGAAAAGCAAAAGTGACAAATGTTTTACGAGGGGCCAACAGAGTGAAAGGGAGGGAACACAATGAGAGCAGACAAACAGGAGGCACTGGCATGAGGGAGACCTGCACAGGAAGGGCCAACTTAAGTTACTACCATTCTGTGCCATGAAAGCCTCCCGTGCCATGTTCTGTTCTTCCTGTGCCTTTGGGACCCCATTAGTAACCATTTGAGGAGCTAGAGGTGCTCTCTCATGCAATCCAGCCTGGTGGTACTAAGCCCATAGCTGATAGGATAGAAGAAATAAAGATAGGCAAAAAGAAATGAGAAAAATTATAACTTTAAAATTGTACTTTAAGAAAACTGTGCCTTAAAATTTTTTCCCTTGCAAGTTACTCTTAAATTTCTAAGTCTTGCAAAATACAGTAGGTCTGCCTCTGCATTTCTCCTAGAAAATCAATCCCTCCCTTAGAAAGGGACTCTTGCCTTTCACCTGTAAATTGAGCTCCCTCTTTTCAACCTTAACTAAAGATTCACAAATACCTTAGGTCTCCATCCTCAAGACTACCTAAAACCCTCAGCCCCACACTTAATGTAATGCATCTCATTCTGTGAGTACCCACTTTCCCCACTGGCTATATATGTTTATTTTCTGCCAAATGAATCTTTTCTGTGCCTTTTACTGGCATGTCCTAGAAATTCTTGTTGTTGTCATTGTTGTTTTTATATGATGGAAGTCAGTGAGCTCATTTAATGCGTGGGGTGAGTTGAGGTCCTTGTCTCCTCTTTGGGGATCTCTTCAGACATAACGACCCACGAAGAGCTATGCTCTGATGTGTGTAATTGTAGTTCCATCCCTTTTATCAGGAATGACACAAAAGTAGTTTAATTTCACAATCACCTTACAATGAATGGCCATGGGTAGAAACCTCTGCCTGGGAACTGTTTGAGAAAATAGAAACACCCTCTGATGCAATCCTAAAGTCATACTAAATGGAGAAAAATCAGAAGTAAAGCTATTAGACAGACGGATGACTGTCACTGCAGTGGGACCCAAACTGTACTTTACACTCAACCACACACACAGGATCAGAGCAGGGTAACTCTGAGGTACCAAGTCTAACAGGAAAGATAGAGTCAGAATACACAAAGAAACTGCATAGGATCCATCAATATGCTCTATACAAGAAACACATTTAACTAGAAAGAAAATTTATAGACTGAAAGTCAAAGGACAGAGAACAATGCTCTATGTGACAGGGGACCAGAAAAAATGTAGGGGTAGCCTGCCCATCAACTGCAGAATGGATAAGAAACACATGGCATTTTATGTGGTGGAAACCTACTCAGCTATAAAGGAAGATAACCTCAAGGCTCTCATAGGTGGATGGAGGCAACTTGAGATCATGCTTGTGGATGAAATACTTCAGATCACATGGGTGAATTTCGTGTTGTCTCCCTAGTATAACAAACTAAAGGAGTTAGAGGGATCCAAAATGCACAATACATCCTGCGAAAGTCAAAGGGGAGGAATTATCAAAAAAGAGAAGAAAGTAGTCACTGTTAATCTATTATCATGATTCAAAATTCATATTGTCTTCATTGTTCTGATTATTTTGTTTTATTCTGATTTGTTTGATTTTATTATACTTGATGGCATGGACAGCTATTTCAAAGATAACAAAATATATAATTGCAGCCATTGAGGATTTCCAATTATCTTGTTTCAAAACCCTGTATTTCTTTCATTGTTTTGTTTTGATTGATTTTACTGTATTCTGTGTTGTTTGATTGTATTATGTCTGAAGGTGTAGGCAACTATTCTGAAGATAACAAGAAGCATTATGGTAGCCACTGCTGTTTTACTATTATCTTGAAGTTCTGTATTGCTTTCATTGTTTACTTTGTTTGTTTTGTTTTGTTTTTTTTACTGGTTTTATTCTGTTCTATTTTGTTTGATTTTATTTATCCCTGATGGTATGGGCAGTTATTTTGAAGATAACAAGAGGCATTATGGTAGCCATTATTGATTCCCTTTTACACTGTTTTGCAGTCATGTACCATGTTCATTGTTTGGTTGTGATTGACTCTATTCTGTTTTATTTTGTTTGGTTATATTCTCTTCAAAATTAAAAAAGAAAGAAAGAAAGAAAGAAAAAAGAAAGAAAAGAAGGAAGGAAGGAAGGAAGGAAGAAAGAAAGAAAGAAAGAAAGAAAGAAAGAAAGAAAGAAAGAAAGAAAGTGCACAGCTCACAATCCCCAACAGCAACTCAGAGCAGGCAGTGTGGCAAAGAAGGCCAACTCAAACATAAAGAGCTGTACAGATCAAAGTCCTTCCAGTGCAGAAGACTGAAAGAGCCCATCTGTCTGGTATTCACTCTGTGAACAGCTTGTGTGCCATAGGAAGGATAAAACGGGTATCAAAAATTATGAGTTGGGAGGACATTTCAGGTATTTTAGCTAATGGTGCTGGAGATGTTGGGAATTCATGGGCAAATAATAATAATGGTAACCTTTAACTTACTCTACACATTTTACATAGAAAATTAATGCAAATTGTAGAAAGACTGCTCAGATTTGAGAGTGAGAATAAAGATGCATCAAGGAAAATTAATTAATTAAAACTTAATAAAATTTTAAAATTTATTGGAAAAAAGAATGAAAAGCTTTCCTGTGATGAAAATGAAAATGCAAGACATATGAAAATAGGGACAGTAACTTGTAAACCCCATTCCCTACAAAGTATTCAGAATGCATAATGGACCCTCCAAACTCAACAGCAAAAACAATCTAATTAGAAATGGGCAGAAGACATGAAGGAACACTTTATCAAAGAGGATACAGAGAGGGTAAATATGAAAAGACTTTTAATACCATTTGTTATTAGGGAAATGTGAATTTAAACCACAACACATAAAGTAATTATTAATTGTTGTAGAAAGTTTTATTATGTTTCCAAGAGCAAATGCCATTTCAAGACAAACTTATCTCCTTAGCAAGTAATGTTTTCAAGTTTATTGTTTACTAAAAACTAGGCAGCATTGTTTCCCTGTTCTCAAGGTCCCATAATTTATTAAGGCAAAGTGATTCTGGGCATGCAGAATTGAATAACACCACGGTTGCCATGCATTCTTCTAAATCTGTTTCCGGCCTTGCTCCCCAAGGTTAGCATTGTTTATATAATGGTGTCACCGTTTTTCTTCGTAATTCTGTTACATGTAAAAGCATAGCCAATAGAATTCTTAGTGTCTCATTCTAAGGAAATCTTAAAAACATATAATTAATCTTTATATATCTGGTTAGGCATATAAAAATTTCTAAAACTGTATTATGCATCAAGTCAGCTCATTAGACTATATCATGATATTTCATGAGAAGTCTTAAGCATTTTAAATATAAACATATCACCATACTACACTTTTTAATCTTTAGAGGCAGCTTATACAAAATTTATTTACAGATGCAAATGCTGAAAGCCAGGTATAAGACCAAATCAACACTACCCTCCAATGAATTCCTTAAGTCCTGCTGTCTTTCCTCAGTCACTTGTTGCTCTTTTTAGATAAACAGTAGAATGTGGTGTCTGCATGACCCACTGGCAATAAAATCTGTCAGCTTTCTCCAAGGTTAGGTCAAAGCCCAAGTGTGTATTGCCCCCAGGGCTTTTATCCCTGCTCAGTTCCTTATTTAACTCTATCTGTCTGCCCTTGGTAACCAATCAAAATTTAAAAAGTCTCTGTAGTATCATTGCTGCATTGATAATCAAAATCAACTTGCTATCTCTTGTTGAGGTCATCCTAATTTTATTACCTTATTGCTGCATGCTCTGATTAACTGAAACTTAGAACTGTTATCATCTGTTTAGATTATTTTTGCTGGGTGACAAACTTTCTTAAACTCAGTGGCATAAACCAACAACTAGGGTTTCTATTTAAAAAAGTAATTTCGGGAAGGCTCAAAAGAGAATTTCTTGATGTTCTCTAATTTCCAGACTCTGATGGGAGGAAAAGAGCAATGGCAGGGACATGAATAACTGGGCAGGAGTGGCAGGAGCCGGACGTCCATCTCCAAGGTGGCTCTGTTACTCACGTGGCTGCACTGCAGACAGGAAGCCTGCACTGTGCTTCTCCACCTCCGTGGCAGGGCGTGGCTGACTTCCTCGAGAACTGTTTCCCCAAAGACCTAAGGAACCTACAAGGAATTCTCTGAGAAAGCGTTAGAAATCAGAGAACAACATCTAAAGACCAAAGGCCATCTTCCTGCATACAAGGACTCAGTGGCAAAATATGTGGCAGGTTCAGTCAGCTCTGGGTAGCAAGAGTCATTATGTTGTAGGAAGACACTGCAAACACTGAGTTGGGAAATAGGAAACCACTGCTCCTGGGGAAACAGAGTCGGGTTCTTGCAGCCTCCTGTCAATCCTGTTGGAGGCATAAGATGCCTTATTTAATGGGTAATGTTGGTTCATCAACTATGAACTCACTGCCAAAGCCAACAGGCAGAGCCCAGCTTTTCCAGCACGGGCATCTTCCCCCTGCACGACATCCCGCCGCCCATGCAGAGGACTCCAGATAGAACATCAGCCCTGTGCATGGGGCTGCTTCACAGGGTGAAGTCACCAACACAAAGCACAGAAAGGCACAGGCTGTGGCATTACAGAACAAGGGTGCACTTGGCTACAGGCGAGTGCTGAGACAGAGAGGTAGCCTCTAGTTAGGCCCAGGCTCCACTAGGCCTGCTGAGTGATTCACGGTTCCCACTGCTCTGTGCATGTTCACAAATGAGCACAAACTCACAGTATTGACCTTGAGATTGAAAATAAATGCTGGTGAGTAGTCAAATTCTCAAACACAGCATCCATAAGTAATGAGGATCAATTGTTTTTTTCCTCAAAAAATTTCTGTGAATACTCTTCAATAACATTCAACTTGATCAATATCAGTGTTACAAAAACATGTATTTACACAAGTAATACACAAGCAAGAATTTTCTCCAAATCTTGACTAAGAGTAATTTTAATCACATAATAAGGTAAAATCATAAATTAAATATGTATATCCCTTTATTCCTTCACATCCATTATTTGTTACAATTTCTTAATTGTTCAATATTATTTGAATGAATAAATCAATATATACTTTTGTAATGGTCAAAATATAAATCCATTTTGGAATTTCTAACTGCAAGAAAGGGCCTCATATTTCTAAGAGTGATATAAAACTGTAGATAGTATAAAGAACCAGATTTTAGAAAAGGAAACAGATTCTCACTAAAACCACAAATTTCTTTACTAAAATCTGGGTTAAGAACAATGTTGGAAGTCTATTACAGATAAATAGATTAAGTAAAACAACCAAAACAAAGAAAAGTATATTTTTTTTCTTTTGTTTTTCTTAACGGAGACATTGGAATTCTCAAGGGCACGCCCTGGAAATAAACACACGCTATCATTTTTTAGGCACACGCCTGTAATCCCAGCATGCAGCAGACTGAGGCCTGAGGATTTCTGTGAGTCTGAGACCAGCCTTGGCTATGCCGTGAGTTCAATGCCAGGCTGAACTGCATAGTGAGACCCTGTCTCAAAAAAAAAAAAAAAAAACAGGAAAAAAGAAAAATAATAAACAATGTATAAATCAAAAATGTTGTGTTTGACTCTATTCTGTTTTCTTTTGCTTTTTTTCAATCTGTTTTGTTTTGTCCTATTTTCTTTAAAATAAAAAAAAATAAAAAATAAATAAAAAAATGTCTGCATGAGACAATTTCTTTTCACATCACCTCAGATTTTTAAAATTAGAAATTAAATATAAGTTTTTAAAAAGACATACCTCACCTCTTATTAATCCTTATTCCATTTTCATATCAAATCCATCATTTTGTTCTCATATTTTGCTCATGAACAATGAAAGGTATTTGCTCCATTGTACCCAATTATTTCTTTTTAACTTATCTTGACAACTGAAGAAATAGCATAGGTTTTGTGAATTAGATGAACTCACTTTTGCAGCTGGATAAACTATAAAAACACTTTAGTTTTTCTGAGTCATTCCTTCTCTATAGTCTCATCTACAACTCCTGAGAAGTGCCCACCTGGTCCCACACAGAAATAATTTCCTTCCTACACACACACACAGGCACACACACACACATATGAGTCATATGTTTCTTTTATTGATAACTCTAGCGAAAGTGGAATTTACAAAGAGAAACTAATTAAATTGCACAGCTAGTCGACGTGATGACAGCTTGCATGATGACTATGTTTGCTTCTCTTTCTTCAGTAGCTGTGGTGTCTGTACACCTTTTCCTTCTTTGTTTCAGCTTCATTTTCTCCTCCACAACACTGTCTTTTCCAGTAACACAGTCTTCGTATCTTGGACCCTTTGGGGCATAGACTCTGGGCATAAGCTGTTTCCTCTGCTATGAGCTCTGTCCCAGTGATATGCATACCAGACATTTCTTAGCTCTGAAGTCTCAGCCTGCTTTGTCACTATAGTGCCTTCCCTCTCTGGCTTAAGCCCGTCTTCAGCTACTCATTTACCTCTTGGCTTGTTTTCTTGCTTATCTTGCCCTCTAGAGCAGGAGTTGGTAAACAGTAGACTGTAAGAAAAAGCCAGCTAGCCACCTGGTTTCATAAACCAAGAGAATGAAGAACGGATTCTAATTTTAATGAATTAAAAAATCAAATACAAATAATATTTTTAGGCAAATAAAAATAATGAGTTCAAATTTCCATGTCCTTGAATAAAGCTCTTAGTAACACGTAAGTGCTCCTCATGGCTGTCTCTTTGGTACAATGTCTGACCACAGAGATGAGCAGAATGCAAAGAGAGTAGAGTGCAGAGGGCCTGCAATAATAACTGCTGGCTCTACACAAGGAAAGCCTGTGGCCTTGCTCCAGTGGATGAATTCTGCCTGCTGGGCTCACTTCTGTCTTCCGGGCTTCTGCATTAGTTTGCTGAACTAGGCCTCACCTCCCAGGAGCACTCAGGAAAGTGAGTTGAATGGAGATTGCATCCCATGAGTGCAGGAAACATCATTAATCTTCTCTGCAGCAGGAAAAATGCTGGAGGATAAAAGTAAATAATACCTCTCCTGCATGCTCCAAAATGCCATTGACTCTCCCAGCAATATGCCCATATATCGCTGCAAAAATAATGGTACCAGTTGGAGAGACATAATGCTTGTTATCAACTTATAAATTACTTTTGTCTAGAGAAATCTCTTAGATTAATCTAGATACACACTTTCATCATCAGTATCTCCTGGGTTTATATAAAATATGTAAGCAAAAGAAATTGCTGAAGATAGTCCAAAAACTTCTACACAGTTAGAAGATGATATTTTTTGGTTCAAAGTCATTAGTATCCAGTTATTCTGCATAACTTTCGTCCTTGCTTATCTAGTGTTGGACGACCTGTCTTAAAGTAGTAGCTCATTATTGACTTCAACACAAAGTATTCAGTAACGTCAATGCAAATTTTAGAGTAGGTATTTTCCTGATCTTAGTAGAGACCAAAAGAAGGTTTTTGGTGGTGTGCTATATATTTCAAAAAGTTAGAAGAAAGGATTTTGACTGTTTTCACCAGAAAGAAGTGAATACTGTCAGAGGAGATGAATACATTTAACCAGATTTAAACATTGCACAATGGATTTATGTATTGAAATACCACTTTGTGCTCCATAAATATTCACAATTTTGATGTTTTTATGTGTTGGTCTAAAAGTAAGTTTAATTCAAAATTTTAAAAGAAAGTTCCTGGGCAGAATCCAGGATAATGACCTGTAGATGGTTGGCTGGCTATACCCCCACAGCGTTGCTGTGTCTAGTAACCCACCAGGGCTAACTGTGAAGTCACTCTGCCTTAAACCAAGTTACTTTTAACTGTTCAGTACATTTTTGTGAAACTGCTCCAAGAAATGAAGCACCTTGTTCACGTTCCAAGGGACGTTTCTCCTTTAAAGCATAGCATTTCGCTTTCTTTCCTGAGCTCTGGAAGAATTTCTTTCAAGGGACAGATTTCTCCTTTTTCATTCCTCTGATGTCACTGCTGTGCCTGTGGAGTCTTCTAACAAGCACAACAGCTTTTCAAACAATGCACACAACTCAATCAAAGTGATGACAATATGTAGAATCAAGTCTGGGCATGCCACCGTGTCACAACGACCAGCAGGCCAATGAAGACTGTAAATTCACATCTACCAGAAGACGCACTCAAGTTTTAAGAATCTTAAATAGAAAGAGTGAACATAGTAGAATGGAAGGAATGTAGTCGTTAGCATTTTGAGCACATATTAAAAGTAAGGTTTATTTCCAAGCCTTTTGTATTCATGAACTCATTTATTCATAACAATATACATCTTGTGTCAGAGGTAATATCTTTATCCCCACTACAAATGACAAACAAGAAAGGTCCAAGTGATGAGAGGCACTTGCTGCTACAGCAAGACCCACCAAACATAGCACAGTGCGATTGAGGAAAGAGATTTCAGAATAGTCCAACAACAACAAAAAAAGTTTTTGAATGAAATCTTTCATTAAGTGTGCCACAGAAGCTCCAGAAGACCCAGATAGATTGGATTTCATTGAGGCAATGGCTAGTCTTTTAGCGTAAATACATCCCAAATGTAGCACAGGATACAGTTAACACTAAATCACTGCTTTTCTGAAATTCAAATATAATTAAGAATCTTGTATGTTTTTGCTGCTGCATCTGGCAAAATTTTCTAGCATGCCAGAGCCAAGTGTTTCTTTACACAGTTTTACAAACTTTGGCTTTCCTTCCAGAACAGTGGACGCCCATGGTTTTTCATTATATTTAGCAAACTACATACTTTTGCAAGAGAACACACAAAACTTTTTTAAGCTTTTTTTGTTGGTACGTGTTTGTAGTACACAATGATTACATTCATCGTGGGGAGCTAGTAAATGTACATAACACTTCTCGATTTTTTCTTAACCCCTACTCTCCCCTTCCCTTCCTCGCCCTCCCTGGTTGCTTGGATCTATATCTATATCTATATCTATCTATATCTTGCATTTGGAGTACATGATGATCACATTTCTCACAGGCATTTGGTGCATGCACTCAGCACTTTACAATACTCCCCTTTCA